>LPNX011116529.1:17246-124230 GCA_001517045.1 Pseudotsuga menziesii | reverse complement strand
AAAATTTTAACAAGGCTTCAAAAAAAGGAATTTGGCAACTGTTTCTTTTTGAAAAATAGCATTGAAAAATAGCGCCTACCTTTAAGAGGTCCTGAATTTGCATATGCTTAATCCTACAGAGTTATACGCTCTGTACTACCGTAATATACCAATAGGAAAATATTTTTCTTTGAATTCATCTTTTTCTTTGAAATGTGACATTTCATCGAATGGATTAAAACCAATTTTACCATAAAAAAAATATTTTGGAGAGGAAGTTTTCTCAACTCCCAACTGTGGAGGTTTATATATAACAAGTGGCATTGTAGCAGGGGCATAAATATCATCATCACTATGCTCCTCTTGTTCATTAAACTCAACATCATGCATCTCGTTTACATTTATTTCTCTGCCTTCATGTAATCCGGCCAGAATTGAGACAGCCTCAAATTCTTCAAGGTCACTTTCCATACCTTGTATACAGCACTCAAAAGGCTATTCAAGGACTTGTACATTTTCCTTTGGAGATTGTTGAGGGACTTCCTGGTTAATTTTGTCTAGTTTCGACCTCTTAATGTATGTATTTTTAAATCTGCTTCCTTCTACAGTGTTGGATCGATATAAGTCAATAATGTTTTGTAGTGTACCAGGGTAACTGAACTTCACTCTCTTCATTTTTCTCTCATACAGTGCAAAATGCATTTTTTTTGCCAATAGATGAGGGACATCTATGGACAAGTCTTCAACCCAATGAATCACCAACTTCGTACAATCACCTAAAATATCTTGCTTGTGGTGATTCATAATTGTCATAAGTACAATTTGAATTAAGGTTTTGTACAGACCTAGGGGAACATCTTGCATCTTTAAACCATTTCGAGCAACCAAAACTATTTTTCCACATATTTTTTTTGCCATCTCAACCTTTTCTACTTTGAGGTTTTTCTTGGTGGTCAACATTACCCCCCCCACAAGTGGAATTTTCGTTGCACTGGACAACAAATCATGGTCCAGACAAACCCTCCTCCCAAAAATAATCAATTCCTTGGACTCATCATTATAACTACAAATGGAATTATCTATCCCTTCATTGTTGAAATTGAACATATCGAAAAGAAAACGATGCACTCCTGATCTGACCAAGACATTTAGCATACCTTCTAGCCAGTTGGTTCTGTCACTCCATGCATGAACGCTCTCTCTGAATTTTCTGTCAGTGAACCTCTTGACAACTTCATAACCCCTTGTTTCAGTTGATGGCATGGAACATGAGGCTACTGTTTCAATTTTGTAGGATGATGGAATGCTCAGAAAGGAAGAAGGGGATGGACATGAATGCACGCACAGGATACCAGCACGTTGACTTTTCTAAAATAAAATAAAAATTACAAATGTGTTCCGACGTTTCCAAACTATAATAAAAGTTACAAATGTGTTCTGACTTTTGCAAACTATAATAAAAATTACAAATGTGTTTTGACTTTTCCAAACTATAATAAAAATCACAAATGTGTTTCAAGTCAACTATACACAACTTACATTTTCAATTTCAATATAGTTAACTTTCTAGCATGTTAAGTATACTTATTGAAAATAATAAAGTAAGAGTAAATAATAGAGTAAAAATTTGGAATTCTAACTATTCTGGAAAAAATAGAGTAATAGAGTGAGTAATATAATAATAGAGTAATGTCCTTCTCTACATGTTTTGATGTACTCTCAACCCAAACCCTCCTATTAAATGTTTATAGTAAATGGTTTTGGAAATTGGATGGCTAGATATATTGAGAAGACTATCCTTCTTGTTAATTTTATATAACCTAACCTCATATGCTCACAGTTGACCTATGAAAGGTGCAATTTTAACATTTTTTTTACTTTTATGGACACCTGGTGTAAAATCCAAGCCATAAGCATAAAAATGCAAGATAGGAACGCATAGCCGTCAAACTGAACATGAATGACTGAAATTCCAAGTATCTTGGACAAATTAAAAAAAATGACTAAAATTCTAAGTTTCGTAGAAAACAACGTGTAAATATTAAAAACTGGGCTTGGGAAAATGTACGCCACAGTCCGTACAATTGTCATAAGTTGAAACTAACACCATGGGGTTGAAGATAGATATATTTTTGACAAAAGCCTCTTTCAGTTTTTTAAAATTATGTTTCACTTGTCTAGAGTCAAATTGACAAAATGACAACTTTTGTGTTTTCAACCCAGTTTTACCTAGATCAAAGAAATGCCCGCCCAGCCCTAAGGATTGGGTATTTTGGAGTGATTTTAGTTGGAAATTGTATGTTTTACTATTTTCCATATTATTATACATTTTTTTTTTCAATTTGGGTTCAGAAAGTGCATGTTGTGGAAAAACACTACATGGTTGTCTTGTGTCTTATGAAATATCCACCTACATTAATAAAAATGCAAGCCAAACCCTCCTATTAAATGTTTATAGTAAATAATTTTGGAAATTGGATGGCTAGATATATTGAGAAGCTTGTGTTAATTTTATATAACCTAATCTCATATGCTCACGGTCGACCTATGAAAGGTGCAATTTTAACCCTTTTTTACTATTATGGACACTTGGTGTAACACGCAAGCCATAAGCATAAAAACGCAAGCTAGGAATGCATAGCAGTTAAATTGAACATGAATGACTAAAATTCCAAGTATCTTGGACAAATTTAAAATTAATGACTAAAATTCTAAGTTGTTACATAAAAAACAGTGTGTAAATATTCAAAAATGGGCTTAGGAAAATGCACACCATAGTCCGTACAATTGTCATCAGTTGAAACTAACACCACGGGGTTGAAGATAGATATATTTTTGACAAAAGCCTCTTTCATTTTTTTAAAATTATGTTTCGTTTGTCCAGAGTTAAATTGACAAAATGACAACTTTTGTGTTTTCAACCTAGTTTTACTCCGATCAGAGAAATGCCTGCGCAACCCTACGTATTGGGTATTTTTGAGTGGGTTTAGTTTGAAATGGTATATTTTACTATTTTCCACATTATTATACATTTATTTTTTCAATTTGGGTTCAGAAAGTGCCTGTTGTGCAAAAACACTACATGGTTGTCTTTTATTTATGAAATATCCACCTACATTAATAAAAATGCAAGCCAAACCCTCCTATTAAATGTTTATAGTAAATAGTTTTGGAAATTGGATGGCTAGATATATTTAGAAGACTATCCTTGTGTTAATTTTATATAAACTAACCTCGTATACTCACGGTCGACCTATGAAAGGTGCAATTTTAACCTTTTTTTACTATTATGGACACTTGGTGTAAAATGCAAACCATAAGCATAAAAATGCAAGCTAGGAATGCATAGCAGTTAAATTGAACATGAATGACCAAAATTGAAAGGATCTTGTACAAATTAAAAAAAATGACTGAAACTCTAAGTTGTTACGTAAAAACAGTTTGTAAATATTCAAAAATGGGCTTAGGAAAATGCACGCCACAGTCCGTCCAATTATCATCAGTTGAAACTGACACCATGGGGTTGAAGATAGATATATTTTTGACAAAAAATCTTTGAGTTTTTTAAAATTATGTTTCAGTTGTCCAGAGTTAAATTGACAAAATGACAACTTTTGTGTTTTCAACCCAGTTTTACCCAGATAAGAGAAACGCCCGCCCAACCCTAAGTATTGGGTATTTTTGAGTGAGTTTAGTTGGAAATGGTATGTTTTACTATTTTCTATATTATTATACATTTATTTTTTCAATTTGGGTTCAGAAAGTGCATGTTGTGCAAAAACACTACATGGTTGTCTTGTATTTATGAAATATCCACCTACATTAATAAAAATGTAAGCCAAACCCTCCTATTAAATGTTTATAGTAAATGGTTTTGGAAATTGAATGGCTAGATATATTGAGAAGACTATCCTTGTGTTAATTTTATATAACCTAACCTCGTATACTCATGGTCGACCTATGAAATGTGCAATTTTAACCTTTTTTTACAGTTATGGACACTTGGTGAAAAATGTAAGCTAGGAATGCATAGCAGTTAACTTGAACATTAATGACTAAAATGACAAATATCTTGGACAAATTCAAAATTAATGACTGAAATTCTAAGTTGTTATGTAAAGAACAGTGTGTAAATATTAAAAAATGGGCTTAGGAAAATGCACGACATAGTCCGTACAATTGTCATCATTTGAAACTAACACCATGGGGTTGAAGATAGATATAATTTTGACAAAAATATCTTTAAGTTTTTTAAAATTATGTTTCATTTGACAAAAATGCAAGCTAGGAATGCATAGCAGTTAACTTGAACATTAATGACTAAAATGACAAATATATTGGACAAATTCAAAATTAATGACTGAAATTCTAAGTTGTTACGTAAAGAACAGTGTGTAAATATTCAAAAATGGGCTTAGGAAAATGCACGACATAGTCCGTACAATTATCATCATTTGAAACTAACACCATGGGGTTGAAGATAGATATAATTTTGACAAAAATATCTTTAAGTTTTTTAAAATTATGTTTCATTTGTGCAGAGTTAAAATGACAAAATGACAACTTTTGTGTTTTCAACCCAGTTTTACCCATAAGAGAAATGCCTTCCCAACCCTAAGTATTGGGTATTTTTGAGTGATTTTAGTTGGAAATGGTATGTTTTACTATTGTACACATTATTATACATTTATTTTTTTCAATTTTGGTTTAGAAAGTGCATGTTGTGCATAAACACTACATGGTTGTAGTGTATTTATGAAATATCCACCTAGATTAGTAAAAATGCAAACCAAACCCTCCTATTAAATGTTTATAGTAAATGGTTTTGGAAATTGGATGGCTAGATATATTGAGAAGACTATTCTTGTGTTAATTTTATATAACCTAACCCCATATGCTCACAGTCGACCTATGAAAGGTGCAATTTAACCTTTTTTCACTTTTATGGACACTTGGTGTAAAATGCAATCCATAAGCATAAAAATGAAAGCTACGAATGTATAGCTTTCAAATTGAACATGAATGACTAAAATTCCAAGTATCTTGGAAAAATAAAAATAAAATGACTGAAATTCCAAGTTTTGTAAAAAAAGTGTGTAAATATTCAAAAATGGGCATAGGAAAATGCACACCACAGTCCGTACAATTGTCATTAGTTGAAACTAACACCATGGGGTTGAAGATAGATATATTTTTGACAAAAAACTCTTTCAATTTTTTTAAATTATGTTTCAGTTGTCCAGAGTTAAATTGACAAAATGACAACTTTTGTGTTTTCAACAGAGTTTACCGAGATCGGAGAAATGCCTGCCCAGCCCTAAGTATTGGATATTTTTGAGTGAGTTTAGTTGGAAATGGTATATTTTACTATTTTCCACATTATTATACATTTATGTTTTCAATTTGGGTTTAGAAAGTGCCTATTGTGCAAAACCACTACATGGTTGTCTTGTGTTTATGAAATATCCACCTACATTAATAAAAATGCAAGCCAAACCCTCCTATTAAATGTTTATAGTAAATGGTTTTGGAAATTGGATGAGTAGATATATTGAGAAGACTATCCTTGTGTTAATTTTATATAACCTAACCTCGTATGCTCACGGTCGACCTATGAAAGGTGCAATTTTAACCTTTATTTACTGTTATGAACATTTGGTGTAAAATGCAAGCCATAAGCATAAAAATGCAAGCTAGGAATGCATAGCAGTTAAATTGAACGTGAATGACTAAAATTCCAAGTATCTTGGACAAATTCAAAATTAATGACTGAAATTCTAAGTTGTTACGTAAAAGACAGTGTGTAAATATTCAAAAATTGGCTTAGGAAAATGCACGGCACAGTCCGTACAATTGTCATCAGTTGAAACTAACACCATGGGGTTGAATATAGATATATTTTTGACAAAAACCTTTTTTAAGTTTTTTAAAATTATGTTTCATTTGTATATAGTTAAATTGACAAAATGATAACTTTTGTGTTTTCAACACAGTTTTACCGAGATCAGAGAAATGCCTGCCTAGCCCTAAGTATTGGGTATTTTTGAGTGATTTTAGTTGGAAATGGTATGTTTTACTATTTTCCACATTATTATACATTTATTTTTTCAATTTGGGTTTAGAAAGTGCATGTTATGCATAAACAATACATGGTTTTCTTGTATTTATGAAATATCCACCTAGATTAATAAAAATGCAAGCGAAACCCTCCTATTACATGTTTATAGTAAATGGTTTTGGAAATTGGATTGCTAGATATATTGAGAAGATTCTTATTGTGTTAATTTTTTGTAACCTAACCTCATATGCTCACATTCGATCTATGAAAGGTGCAATTTTAACCTTTTTTTACTATTATGAACACTTGGTCTAAAATGCAAGCCATAAGCATAAAAATGCAAGTTAGGAATGCATAATCATTTTTGACAAAAACCTCTTTCAGTAGCCTATTCTGCAACTAAATGGCTGATTATGTATACTTTGGTCAATGATCCTTGTTGACATATTTAGGCTTGGAAGCCAAAATGGTAAATAGGCTAAATGTTATCTATTAGCTACCAAAAAAGATAATCTTTACTGAGGCTGTAAAAGAGAGGATGATATACAATGTATGTTATTTCTGCTCTGAAATGAAAAGTATGATTTTTTTCCTGGGAAAAAAAACATATTTCACCATACATGTTACACCACAGATCTATCATACCGAATTCACCAAATATTTTGTTGACTATGGAAGACTAGGATAAATAGCTATTAGGATAGTTTGGAGACAGAACATATATATCTTTTCAAGATCCCATAGGCTAAAAAATGTATATTTTGATTTCAAACTTTGAAATATCAAAGATAAATATTTTTTGCTTGGAAAAGAAAAACCATTGATAACACAACATCAATATGTCATGTGATGTAGCCCTGCAGGATCAACATATAATACTACAAGGCTACAAAATCAGAGTGCACAGTCAGGATTGAATGACTAACAATCTCAACAAGCACACAAAGAAGACTATTTGGATTTCCCAGATTCAAATTTATATTTACTTATAAAAACTTCAAATTACAAAGTTCAAACATTTCACCATAGATATTACATCACAGATCTCTTATACAGAATTCACCATATTTTTTATAGGTATAATGTTTACATCTCCAAATGGGTTTCACCGGTCATCATCCCCAATCCATAACAATGATGGACAAGATCCCATTGGTGTGAATCCCATGAAAAGTGCACATGCACACGAGGCTATAGGCTATTATACAAATACCTAAATCTAAATGTTGGTCCCACTCTCCATTTTCCAACAGCTTGACTATCATTGCTTGAGCCTGAAGATAGTTGATATCTATCAAGAAAGGTTGACCATGTATAGAAAACAACCTCCTTAAGATTCGCGTAGCCTTCTATGGTGAACTCTAGTGCATTGTTTTTCTTCACAATCCCAGGAGGTACAACATGCATTGCAATAAGCTCAAAAGTAACCATGAAACTTTCATTTGAACAAAGAATTTCCACAAAATATTCACTATGTATCATGTTACGAGACCTTATGTGGTTGAAAAAATTGTAGGAAAGAAGATGGATATTGTGACGATGGATTCGATGTGGCTGCACTAATCCAATTCATGATGGTAATGCATTATGAGTTCCATATTCTGTAGAGGTAACTAATCTGGCAGTCACAAATTCATCATCACCCTTTGTTGCAAGAAGTTGGAAAGTGGTGTTCTTATCATCTTTCATAGCAATAAAATGATAAAAAAAGATTCTCCCTTTCGAGTGCTCTTGCCCCACCTTTTGATAGATCTCAAAGTAAAGAAAACATCAACAATGCCTGCAATAAAAATAAAAATAACATTAGTTGCACAACTGGGTGGATGTGGGGGAAGTATTTATATCATATTCCTAGGCAATCGGTTTTTTCTGGTTAGGTTGTGGAAGAGGATCAAACACTAGAGTTGAACTGATAGCCAGCTGGGCTTTACTATTCTTTGCTAACTTTAAAAGGATCGTATTACTTTAGGTTTGTGGAGATTCAAAATGTGTCTTCGACTAGTTGGCAGGGAAATCAATGTTACAGGTTACAGATCTTGATCAGTGGAAACAACGATTAACAAATGTTGGGAGTATTTTTCAGTATTTATCTTTTTTTCATATTCATAAGGAACTCAACACACATGCATATTTTCTATAAAAGAAAACTATTGGTATGGAAGAGGGTACACTTTATTTCAAGGAATTTCTTGATTCCACATTAGTGGATAAAGGTTCTATCCATTGTAATTAGTATATAGTCATTTGTGCATTAGATACTATCTGAAGACTTTTACATATATGCACTCTACCCAGTTTAGTACATTTCCAGCTTTTAATATTTTTTTGTCTCAGTCAATAAGGCATAGTGATCAATATGTACTGATTATTTGATGTGGAATATGTCACATACCCCAATTTTGTAAAATAATGTTAATTGTTTTAATTATATTTCCTAAGACATTATGTTAAATTTAATGCTAAGTAGGAACTGATGACTCAGCAGAGTCAAAAGAAGTGGAATGTAATTCTGAATATTTTATTATTTATAAATAAAAAGTGGAGACAACAGCATGGGAGAGCTGTTAATAAGAGGTTACTAGTCAAACTAGTGGAAGGAACTAGGTGGAGGGAAAAATATAAGTGGCAGCATCCTCAAACACTTCCTATGTTGCAGGTGGCAACTTCCCTGCATTTGGGGTCATGATCCCCCAAGAAAGTGGGATCAGAGCAGGTGGCTCAATAAATGACAATTAACCCAAAAAAGACCTAGGCAATCTTTTAAAAGTACCCAATGAATAGAGCTGGGGCTGCTCATATATTTTTCCAGAGAAGAATCATTCAGGAGGAATGTTATTCAGGAAATTCATTGGGGAAAAAGGGAAAATAGTAAGGAAGGTGTGTTGAGAGAAATTCTGCAGTAACTTGGTCTGTTACAGCTTGTAAGCTGGGAGAACTTACTGATAAGTTCAGGATTGGTACTAAGTCTGAAGGGTGGTACTTGATATTTATGCACCTAGTTCCAGCCAGGGAGACCAGAGCAACTCGGGGGTCCTGAGGAGTCACTGTTTGAGTGCTCTCCAGGAATTGGTAGGGAGGAACGGCCTCCCATTGCTGTTGTTGTCCAAGTTCCAGAACAGGTTCTGCCATCTATTAATCTTTTGTTTTTATTTATATATCTGTGTATGATTGAATGCCATGTTGTAGTTGACGATGTAAGATTTAGATGGTTTAGTAATGAAATAGTTTTTAGTTATTTAGTAACAGAATTCTTGATGAAAAACAAAACCCCCCTGTGTTTTTCCTCATTTGGAGGGACCAGACCGTACTCCAGCGCAGGGGTGAAAATTATAAATAAGGACGGTATGATGAAAAGAATAGAAAAGAATGTTAATAGAAATTATAGAATAGTTTTTTTATCTGATTTTCAGAAGAAATATCTTTTATACCAGTAGTAGTGTTAAAACCTGATTTAGACTGTCAGCTTATTAGAAACAGGGAAGTAGTTGTATTATTTACTGACAGTAGTTACTATCAGTAATCTCTTGCTTATCGGAAATTCAAAGGAAGAATATAATCGTTAACTAGAGGAGGATTAAATTAGATAAAAATTCTTTATAGTCTGTTTCTTTCCAGATTTAATTACTGTGAGTATAATATGAATAGCTAGAATATCTATATACTTCCATAGGTATTTTAGCCCTTAGCAGAATTTACTTTTGGAAAGTAATTTATATTATTCATTCATTTATGTTCTATTTAGTTAGTTCTTTTACATTCATTTTATAAACATTAAGTTGAAAAATAAACCAGACATTATAGAATACGGAGAGTTTTTCTGCAAAGTATTTGATACATTAAGTATAAAAAACCGATAACAACAGGCTATTTTATCCTACGAGTGTAAATAAAACAATGAATGAATTACTATTTTCCTATATTCTTACAAAAGAAACTAAGTATAAATAATAATAAAAGTAATAGTACTCCAGGTAGGGAAATAACGTTATTATAATAAATAATAATTACTATCCAATTATTCATTTTATAAAGATAGTATTATCAGGTAATTACAGTAATACCTTATCTTATTATTGTAAACCAGAATTATAATATAGATTCTGTACTCAAGAATTACTGACAGTTACATAGTAAATTCTTTTATACATCCAACCATTCCATTCTGAAGGGTATTAGTTCTAAGTAACTACTTAGAAATAAAGTAAGTCAAATATATAAACATGGTATAGAAAATCTTAGCATTTAATTATAAAAATACTACAGATAAAAATCAAGTATATCATTGCGCATGATTTAATTAAACAGTGTAGAATGCTCGACTTATCGAGCTTAAACATAAATTATAAAATATAACTAATAATCCTCATAATTTGCAGAAGAGCAGTATAAATTAACAGTAATTTAGAAGGAGCTGTAATATTTTCTTATACTGTCAAAATTAGGGTAAAACCCTAGTGATCCAAAATTTACAACAGAATTAACAACTGTAGAGTTCTACACAGTAATTTTACCCACGGCTGTAATTAAAAACCCTCAGAACGAGACTTTTATAGTCTTCCATTTTTACATGTATAAACACAGTATTCAACAAGACAAAAATGTATACTCACGGCCGAAGCCGAAGAACTCTGCACTAAGCTAGGGTTATAATTTTCATTACAAATAGCAGATTAAATAACCAGAGTAACCAGAACCCACAAGGGTTATTCAGGCAGCGGCAAGCAACCCATACAAACCCATAAGGGTTTGGACAAAGAGAAGTTGCCATGGTAAACCAGGCTTACCCGTGACCTAAAATTTGTTGCCTCAGCCTCGTTGTTAACCGTGCAAGAAGGAGATAGGCCAACACCTGTAAAAAGGTTAACGAACGTGTTAAACTCGTTATATATTACATAACCAATAATGAAAACATACTGAAATGATAAAGGTTTGCCTCGTTACTTAGAATTTTTACCGTAGCTCGACTGCCCACGAATAGCAAAACAACCACCAGCGCAAGGAAAAAGGAAGCCCTCATCTGTGGCAAGGGAGGAGAATTTTTCTATCAACATCCACAACTAATAGCGGGCGAGTATAGAGGCAAGCTAGTACAGTAAGCATTTTACACCTAGGTTGTCGTTAAATTCCCATCAAAGAGGAAAACAAGTTTACAGTGAACCCTACGACCAACAACACCAAAGTACAAGGCCACTACTCTCAGTACACGGCCTAGGAGGGAGAAAATCCTCGTCACTACCAGTAAGTTCAGAATGAAGCTTGGCTTCGAAACCCTGAAGGAAATATCAGAGCCGAGGCCTAAGCAACAAACATTATCAGGACTATGTTACACTGCCAAGTTTCAGATAAATCCACAGGAAAAATAGCAAGGGAAAATCTTACTAACAGTCAAGGTAAGCGAAAGTGCAGGCGAGAAGGTCTCAGCAGAGTAGCAGGAGCCGAAGACGAAGGATAGAATGATGAGCTAGGGTTAACTATTGTCTTTTTAACAGTGAAATGCATGGATATAACGATGCCATGTTACCAATTAGATATTTTGCATGCAGTGGGTTTATGCATATAGTTCCGGCGAGCTCATCAAACTTTCTCCAATCATTAATAATCGAAGGAACAATTATAATCTCGCCTCATTGTCAAACTATTACAATGCTGCATGGGAAACATAACAATTGTTATTATTAACACTATATATTAACAATCATCAAGATTGAGTGGGACTTACGACCCTTATGCCTTATAAGTCATAATACCTATCAACGTAAACCAAGTTTAAATTTATGTATAGCATAATGTGGATATCTTCTAGTGAGAGACCTAAACTTGTATTTCTAAAAGAGAATTATAATCTTAGATTTGTAAACGTAGATCAAGGGTAAACAATAGTTCTATTATGGCATAAATATAATTATAACCCTTTGCTAGGTAAATAAAATGTTCACCCTAGCTTATAATTCTATATAAAGGAGATAATTCCTTTATTAAGTTTTTAAGAACTGAAAGTAAAGGTCAACCTTTATTTGGATCATGAACATGATTGTTTCTTAAGCCTCTTAATTCACAACTTATACTTGTTCTTATGCATTATGAAATATTAATGCAATCAACTTCTAACTTAACGTAAAGTATACTCTAGAAGATTATAAGGAATATTTATAGAGTAAAGACTATGATATTGGTCCTATTGTTCATAATAACCTCAACGACCTTATCTATATTTATCAAATTAGTAACATTTGGTAAAAAGACATAAAAGAGGATTGTAACTACTTTGAGGTAAAAGCTTTTGCTTAAGATAATTATCGTTTAGTCCTAAATTATGACATGGCAAGGTTAATGCCACAATTATTTTACCAAAGGGTTTTACCATAGTAAAATAGTTAGGCCAGATAAACTATTATGTTATGCATTCTATTAAGAAAATTTTTAGTCCCTTTTCATATATATATGGGATAGGGTAAAAAAAAAAAAAAAAAAACTGTTTCAGTGAGATATCTATCTTACTAAAGAAAGCTCCAGTTATAATGAAAACAGTTGATGTGTAAATAAAAACTCTATGCATCAGCATTAGTATAATTTTCTCAATTGGTAGCTTGATTTAAGTTTGTAAATTCTTTTAAACTTCAAGGTTTGAAGACGGAAAACAGTAATACATAAATCTCTTATTAATGTACATTACTATGTAAACGTGATTGTACACAATCGAAATTATATACAAATGAAATCATGCTACAGATTTTATAACTCTGTTACTCTTACTCTATTGTAAAGAAACAGTAAGACATTTTTATACATCACGACTATAATAGATATGGAATAGTTCTGTAATCATCAAGAACCATAAATTACTTCTACTAGAAAGAAGGCCAGTTAATAAATGTACCTTAACAAGCGTTGGGAATTGTTTAGCATTTATTTTCTTATTGAGCTTTTCTTTTGCGAGGAACTTGTATTTAAATACTTTAGAATTGTGACAAGCAGCACCAAAGACCTCTTACCTGTAGTCTATAAGAACAAGGAAACTTTATGCATTAACTCGAAAGCTAAGTAAGCCCAGTTTCGCATGACAGTTCCACCTTGTGGTCGCAAAAAGAAACAAAATCAGTAAACTGAAAAGAACTGCTATATTGCTAAACATAACCAACGGATAATTTAGATAATGAATTTGGTAACATATAACTAATTTAATAATTAGTTTACTATAATTATGATAAATATATGTTTTTAAAATTTTAATTTTTTTTGGAAAATTTGGGGTTTTGACAGAATATGTTCTATCCAGTAGAACATACAACTAATGACTATTACAAAGAGTCTCTACAGAGTTTAGCTGGTAGTTTTATTTGGAACTTATGCACTTTATGTTTTCTGTAATTTTTACTTGATTCATAAACATGAATAGCAAGAAATTGGGTTTTTTCCTCGGTGAAAAAAATTGTGTTATAAACTGAAAAATATGAATTAAAAGATACATGTATACTCACCATCAATGATTTCAGTTGATATCAATAAAATTTGTTTTGTATAGAACACCTCATGTGGATGTAAATTCATACCTTGGGGAATATGGTGGCCTCTACCAATAACATCCTACTCACATTCAAAAATTCTTACCCAACAGAATGTTCCACCAGTAGAAACATCTACTAAACAATTCAACACTTCCACAGGATATGGAATTTTTAATAACTCTTCTTTAGGAATACCAGGCAAATTTTCATAATAAATATGGACATACATGCATGCCTTTATGATAAAATCAAATGGATTTGTGTTGTGCACTAGAACCCCATCCATTTGAATGAATTTCTTTCTTCCAATATTGATAAAACGATAATCTCCCAATAAGGGAGTCACATCTGACCTAGATCCCATGTAAAACCATCGCTTGATGATTGCAGTGGAACGATATTCATATGACCTTGAAGATAACTGTGATTTTATTTCAGATAATGAAGGATGGTGCAGCAGAATTTTGCCACTATCATATACATACACCATTAGAATGGGAAAAACATCATCTGTACTACGTGTCCATGTGCCACTAGTACCAATAGTGTAAAGAATTGTATCATTCTCACAAGGATCCAAGTTTGTCAACTCTACATTTCATGTATGGGACTCATCAATAAATTTGCAGAGAATGATCTCTTCTAAACCGCTTTCTTCTTTAAGAAGGGAAACAATATCGAAGTTTGGAGCTTTTCCCCTAACACGCTGCTTAGATGAGCGACAATGGAGTTGATAAGGTATTTTCATATTGTTAAGCTGGACCTGAGCATCATTACTGCTAGGCTCTATTTCATCATCACTCCAACAATTATTTTTAACAATTTTACATAATTGTCGTGACTTCCTGCATTGTTTAGATAATTGTTGCTTCATTTGTCGTTGGTTTTCTCGTATCACATCCTCTTCTGCAAGTATTCAGAATTATTCTTCCACAACTTCTGGAGGCAGTGACTTCCATTCTTTACGTGGCAATGGATTAGGGTCTGTACTAAACATGATTAAATTTATGAAAATTTATAATCTGCAATCATGACAAGATTCCCAAAGGGGCCACATAGGTTACACAGGGGATCTCTGAATTGGAAATAAACAGTGAAAAAAACAATCTAGCTCTATAGGCACAATATAAATGCTACACTAACCTTTGGTAAGAACCATTAATTTATTTTCTCCTTGTAACAAGGGTTATGGTGTTGCATACACAACAAAATAAAATATTTTGAGTCCTAAAATATTTCTGCATAAAAAAACTAGGGGTAAAATTGATTGCTGTGCATATACAGTATCTGGTAAATAGCTGTTATAGCTAGACTGGTTAGAAAAAAAAATGTACAATGGAAATTAGACAAGTAATGTTACAAACCTTATAAAATATAAAAATGAAGAATCTCAAATAGAAATGCAAATGATAGTGGCAAACTTATCCTGCACCATCATACATTGTCTTTGGTTAGAAAATTTCGATGCAATCTGATCTGGTTTGATCTGGAATCGCATCCCATGTTATTTGAAATTGTACAACATAAATTAAAAAATAAATGATACAAACCTTATAAAAATATATAAAAGAAAAAAATGGATTTTCAACAATTTTCAATATGGTAAATTAAGTACACAAAGGTGGCCTATGAAGGATATGAAGGAAACCACCATCCCAACCAAGTCTAGCAAGTCCAACAAAAAGAGGAGAGGCTCATAATATTACCTTTTTCCTTAACCTTGAGCCTATATTATGTAACCTGTTTCCAAGGAAGGGCCTCTCACCTTTTGAATTCACTTTTTCCAATTCCACCTCCACCAAGTCCACCAAAAGGAAGGAATCCCGTAAACAGAAAACAATAGCCAGAACCCTTTCATCGTTCACCCTCCTTAAACCTTCAACCAGATCCCTAACAAAAATACAACCATATCTGGAAAAAAAACATTATACCCTTTGTTCAGAAAATTTCCATGCAATCCGAATTGGTTTGATATGGAATCACATCTGATTTGATTTGATCAGCGATTCTTTCTTATATAGGGGATCCACCAACCTATGGTTCACAGGGTTATCTTGCTAATTTTTCTCAAGAAGGGACCTAGTTTGTTCACAGGGTTATCTTACAGGGCTTGTGAGTGAGGTCAAGCATAGCAGACAACCTAGTTTGATCAGAGGTTTTGGGTAAAATTGAAATGGGTCAAAAAATATGTTGATGGAGGTTTTGGGTAAAATCGAAATGGGTCAAAAAATCCACTGATGGAGGTTTTGGGTAAAATCGAAATGGGTCAAAAAATTCGCTGATGGAGTTTCTAGGAAAAATCGAAATGGGTCAAAACATCTGCTGATGGAGGTTCTAGGTAAAATCGACATGGGTCAAAAAATCCGTTGATGGTTACTACCGCGCATGAAAAATTCAAAATTTTTACCTAACCGCACATCGTTATCTGTGCAAAATCGTTAACCACACCAATTTACCACCACATGGGTTCGCATGCGGTCGGAAAAGATTTTCGATGGAATTCCCTTAAGTGATTAACTACACTAATTACATTTTAATTAACTTCTAATCCATTCCTTATTTAGGATACTTTCGGGGGTGGTACTTTGTTATGGAGGTATTTTCGTTATTTAGATTGTTTGGGATTCAAAGTTACCATCGACTAGGAAAATGGTAATTTTACTTTACATGTGCTTCTATTGAACTAGTGGGATGATCGAGTAAAAGAGCTTATTAAAAAATTCCCCTATATTTCTTTCACTCATATATTTAGACAATTTAATATAGAGGCACACAAATTTTCAAAGAGGGTTGTAGGAATTATGGATGGGATTATGTTTTTTGAGGATGTCCTAGATGAGAGAGTTGTAGACTCTAGTTCAGTGTATATCCTTTGATCTGATAGTTTCTCTCTATAAATGGGTTATAATGTGAAGGATATGACATTTTCTTGTCATTTTTGTAAGGTCTATGTACGGCTTCCATCTGGCTTGGACAATTTACTAATTATGTGGTCACTCCGTCTCTCTATTTTTTTGGAGATGGTGTTATGTCATGTTGACTATCTGATCCTTTTAGCTTGGACTGCATAACTTTAATTCGAAAGTGAATAACAAGTTATAATTTTTTTTAGTGTAAAAAATTAATATATTATAGGTGAAATAATAATTATGTATCTAAACATGTCATATATATATATATATATATATATATATATATATATATATAAACACATGATAGCCATTATGCACACATACATAATTATTACTTAGTCTATAATAAGAACCTTGGATCATTGCACCGAGAGGCGCTCTACAACCCAGTGTGAGGGAGATCTTGTAACGTTTGTCGAATCTTGTATGAGGGAGATCTTGTAACGTTTGTTACTAACAAAATAATAAAAAATAAAAAATTTAACTATCCGCCAAAATAAATGTCGGCAAATAAACAACCTAATATGAGGGAGATCTTGTAACGTTTGTTGAGTAATGTTTGTAACTAACAAAATAATAAAAAATAAAATTTTTAATTATCCACGAAAATAAATGTCGGTTAAAAAAAGAACCTAATATGAGGGATATCTTGTAACATTTGTTACTAACAAAATAATAAAAATTAAAAAATCCAATTATCTGCCAAAATAAATGTCGGCCAAAAAAACAACCTAATATGAGGGAGATCTTGTAACGTTTGTCGAGTAATGTTTGTCAAATAACGTTTGTTACTAACAAAATAATAAGAAATAAAATTTCTAAGTATCCGCCAAAATAAAAGTCAGCCAAAAAAAACAACATAATATGGGGGAGATATTGTAACATTTGTCGAGTAACATTTGTTACTAACAAAATAATGAAAAATAAAAATTTTAATTATCCGCTAAAATAAATGTTGACTAAAAACAACCTAATATGAGGGAGATGTTGTAACGTTTGTTCCTAACAAAATAATAATAAATAAAAAATTTAATTATCCGCAAAAAAATTTGGACCATGTGCAAGGCCTCCTAAACCATTTACAATAAAATCATGTGCAAGGCCTCCCAAACCATATACAATAAAACCATGGGTTGTTTAGGAGACCTTGTACATGGTTTTAAAACCATTTGCAAGGTCCTCCTAAACTATGTACAATGATGATGATGATGATGATGGTTAACGTCCACTGAGACCAAACTTTGGTCGATCGGACCTAAAAAAATAAATTAATTAGTTTGTTTTAGAATTGTATTCCTATGCTCAAAGAGCTTGGTGAGAAGCCCCCCAAGCTCACTATAATTTTGACAAGTTAAAAGGCTGGGAAGGTCGGTATTGCAACAAATATTATGAAACTGAGATCTAATGTGGGTGTACGCAGGACACTCTAAGAGGATGTGATTTTCATCTTCAATGTTCATATTCTCACAGAAATGGCAGATCCTTTCCATCCATGGTGTTTTAGGAATTGTCCAATGACCTATTTCACTAAGTAGCTCATGAGAGTTTGTTCTTATCTTGGCTATATTAATTGTTTTCTTTGAACTGGTTAAAAAAGAGGGATACTTTTGATCTTCTAGAGTATGGTTGATGACCTCCTTATAATATCTTAACTTTCGTTTAGCCTATAAATCTTTATCACACCACAATTTCTCTTTAAACTTAGAAGTAACAATAATTTTAATGTTATTAATATTTTGCATTGCAACATTTTTGTTGATCTCCTAGTGGTTTAACCAGGCCCTCGTATATTTATACCAACCTTGCTTGAGCCTTAGGTGGTCTTGGATGGAATTAAAAGCTATCTTAGGAAGTCTATGGTCTCTCATGTTATTGGTTTTTTGTTTGTACAACAGGAGCCTAGTCATAGCTAGGCTCTTGATAGGCGAAATTCCCACTTCTATAAGGAGAATAGGATATGGTGTATTGCTTTTAATTTTGAGGTTATACATTATAAAATGCTTCTGGATTTGCTCAATCTTCCTCCAAGATTCTCTAGAGATGCTGCAACCCCAAACCTCACAACCATACAAGATATCAGGAGTGACTAAAGTTTCAAAGAGGACCTTCTTTTTATCCCACATCACCAGATTTGATGCTTTGCAATTATTTTCAAGAACAAAATAAGCTTTCCACCCTCCATTAATCCTTTTCTCAATGTTATAGTTCCAACCATGTATTGCAAGGTTTTAAATAAGGGTTTTTAAATTATGGGAGTACAAAATATAATTTAAATTTAAACTAAAATATAATTTAAATTTAAACTATATTTAAATTTTTTAATTTTAACATATTAAAATTTAAAATTAAATTAAAATTAAAATTTAATTTATATTTATATTTAAATTTAAATTTAAAATAAAATATAATTTTATATTTATATTAAATTTTATTTGGCGAATTCTGAGGATCAAGAAAGTAGCCATGACTAAAAAAGTGTGCTATCATCTTGGAGTTTATGGGCATCTTAGTCGCCAGAATGGGTAGGCAATCGGTAGGGCGATTTAGGGTGCAACTGAGGAAGGTTGGGTGTTAAGACCTCGCAATAACAGGAGGTGCAGCTATTGTGAATATCCTGGGTTTTATCTTGGAGTTTAAGTTTTTGGACGTGGAGGTATAGCTTGGAGTTTAGGTGTGGTGACTGTTTTCCTTTTTCTCTGGCGATAAGGAGGTGGTATTTGGCATTTTTGGGGTGAGGGTTTGTGGATTATCAGGTTTTGGGGAGGTTCAGTGGGGAGGTATGGAGGAGGAGGTGGATTACACCTCGGATGGAGTCAATGAAAGAGATATTTTCATTGTAGGAGGTTTTCCTTGTGCTTTGGGTCGGCAGGGGATGCTGTCTGGATCTTTGATGTTAGGGAGGGGGCCAGGGGTATCCACAGGGCAAGTGGATGAAGTGGGGTTGGCAGGGAATGATTTGGTACGGATTACAAACCCTAGGATTTCATCGCCTTTCAGTTCTGTGGGTCTGGAGGGCTTGGAGGCGGATTTGGCTCTCTTCAAGACATCTGAGGGTTTGAGTGTAGATCGGCCCGATCTTGTGGGTCTTCTTGGGCGTACTCTTTCCCCTCAGAAGGGGTGCTTTGCAAATTTCCCTACTATTTCTTCGGAGCTCCCAATAGAGGGTTTTTCCCCTTTTCTTGGCGGTGGTATAAAGTATCAGGGTTTGGAAGTCAATATTGGTTCTTTCTCGGCAGGGGAATTGGTTGTTTCGGAAGCTGGTAGGGGGATTGACACTGATCTGGATTTTGGAGGTCAAGAGACACCAAGGGTGGTCGTTTCTTCCAGTGTTCAGGCAGCGGTTGTTTTGGGAAACCTTGACCTGTTTCCTGAGGTCGAATCTATTTTAGCCCCTAAGCTCAGGGGGTCAGCGAAGGAGGGACCTCAAAAAGTTCCTAAGGCTGTTAAAGATAGGAAGCATAGGGATAAGTTGGTACTGGGGATTGATGTTTTGATGGAAGAGGCAGAGGATATGTCATTAACAGTTGTGGTTGGGCATGTCCATGGTAAACGCTTTGGTTGTGATTTTCTCCGGAGGTGGGCGGCCGAGCAGTGGAAACATATGCTGGATAATGCACCTGAAGTTCGGGTATTGACTAAAGGGTGGTTCTCTTTCATCCTGCACAGTAAAGGGGAGGTTGATGCTGTTCTGGGGAGGCAGTGGTCTATGCATGAGGTTCCTGTTGTTTTGAAAAGCTGGACGTCGTTCTTCGATTCTCAAAAGGAAAAGATTAACAAGGAGCCTCTGTGGGTAAAACTTCCAGGTTTTCCCATGCATTTATGGAATGAGAACCGTTTTGCTAAAATTGGGAATTATTTGGGTGAATATGTATGTGCCGATTTATCTTTCATGGAGACCGGTAAATATTCGGTGGCCAAAATCTTGGTAAATATTGATCTGCGTCTGGGACTCTCCTCTGAGATAAATGTACAGTCTAAGGATGGGGATTGTGTGCAAATTCTTGACTATGTGGGTGTGTCGTTTAGGTGTCATTGCTGTCATACTTATGGAAATTTGGTGGCAAATTGTAAGCTTCCCTTTAGGGCCAGCAAATCGCTGATTGCAGAAGATATAGATGGGGTAGAGGATCATAAGGAGGTGGGGGTTACTGATGATGTGGGGGCAAGAAAATTGGGGTCATTGGAAGGTCAGGTGGTGGATTCAGCACAAGTGGTACAGGTTATAAGAACACTCCCTTTTTCATCAGACATGCGTGAGGTGGACAAAGGCTCGAAGGTTCCTGAGGGATTGTTCGAGGATAGGTTGATGGCAGGGGTAAGTGCTTTGGTCTCTCCAACTCAGGATGGTTCCAGGAAGTCTCCAGTGTTTCGAGGGGGTTCATCTGCGCATCCTGTGGGGATGTCTACTCTTTTTAATGTCTCTAATGATGTGGGGGGGGTTTTGTCTCTTGGTTTCCCTCCTGTAGCCAGCCCGGCTTTCCTTTGTCCGGTTACTCCTTGTCCGTTGCCATCGTCTAATAATGTTTTCTCCCCTTCCATTGTTTCTACAAATTTCTCTACTAGCTCAGAGGGAAGAAGTATCAGATATGCACTTAGAAGTAGGGAGATATCAGTCAAGGGGTCAGGGGGGAAAGGTCTTCCTGAGTTGTCTGTGCATGTGGCGGGGAAAGGACGGGGCAGAAAATCTCTTTTGTCCAAAGCACAAGATCGGGCAAAGGTGGATTTAGGGATGGGGACACAATCTTCAATTGAATGGGCACTTAGAGTAGTGAAAGCTCAGGTGGGGTCTCCCAAATGAAAGTAATGTCCTTTAATTGTCGGGGTTTGGCGAGTCCTCTTAAAAAATCGTCTCTTTGAAGGATGGTGGAGTTAAATCAGCCAGATGTAATACTGCTACAGGAAACTTTGGGGTGTAGTGAGGAGGTTGTTAGGGTGTTAGAAACATTGCTTTCTGGTTGGAAGTTTGTGGTTGTGGATGCTAGGGGCCGCTCTGTAGGTCTGGCATCGGGGTGGAAGGTTCAAAGTTGTAGGTGTGACTGCTCTTGGGGAATTACTTCTAGTGTAGGGTTGGAAGTGTGGGTCGTTAAGCTTGGGAAGTCTATCTCGATTATTAACATATATGGGCCATATTTGAATAGAGCTAGATTTTGGGACTCTTTGTTCAATTTGGACTTTTTTTAGGACACTGATGTAATTTTGGGGGGTGACTTTAATCTTTCACTAGGTGCTTCTAAGGTCTGGGGGCCTAGGGCTGCTTTGGATGTTTTGGAAATTTTTTTTATTCAAGCCTTTGCGAGGAAGGATCTTCTGGACATTCTTTCGCCCAAGATGGTTCCTACCTGGCGAAATAAGAGAGCAGGGGATCAAAGGGTAGCCAAGACTAGACTGGATAGGTTCTTGGTGGCTGAATCGTTGGCTCTTGGGGTTGATCTTGTTCGGTAGTGGGTGGGGATAGGAGGGATTTCTGATCATTGCCCTATATTTCTAGAATTTCGGGGTCATCGGAGGAAGCCCCCAAGTCCTTTCAAATTCAATTCCTGCTGGTTGAAGGAAGAGGGTTTTCAATCTTTGGTTAAGGAGTTGTGGACTCCTCGTCCACAAAACTCTTTGGAGCATGCAGGGGTACATTTTTACCAAAATATGAAACACATAAAGGAGGATACTATATCTTGGGCTCATAATAAGAGGGTGAATGATGATAAGACTTTGAGGGTCTGTGAATTAGATATTGACAGGTTGCTTCATAGTCCGGGGATGGGGTTCTTGGATGATTAGACTAAGGATGTACTCTTTTCTTTGGAAAAGAAGAGGAATGTGATTCTCTGTGAGCGAGAAGAAATGTGGAGGTTGAAGAGCAGAGCAATCTGGCTTCAGTGTGGAGATGAGAATACAAATTTTTTTCAAGCATATGCTAAGGGGAGAAAATTTTCCAATTCTATTTGGGAATTGTCTTCGACAGACGGGGAACTGGTGTCCAGTTTCGATGGGCTGGCTGATATGGGTGTGAGATATTTTGGGGAATTATTCTCTGCACAACCTGGTGCTTCTATTGCTGAGGTCATTCAGGTGGCACAGCTCTTTCCCAGCTTTGTGGATGAGGAGGAAAACAGAATGTTGATGGGGGAAGTTTCGGTGGAGGAGCTGTCTAGGGTGCTTCATTCGTTTCAAAAAGATAAAAGTCCAGGGCCTGATGGATGGCCTGTTGAATTCTTCTTGGGTTTTTTTGATCTTTTCAGTGAAGAGATTTTGTCAATTGTTGAGGAATCTCGGAAGGCTGGGTTTATTCATGGACCGCTCAATTCTACTTTTATTGCTCTTATTCCAAAAAAGGATAAACCTGCAAGTTTTGAGGACTTCAGGCCCATCTCACTTTGCAATTGCATATATAAGATCATATCTAAGGTAATAGCAAAGAGACTCAAATCTGTTTTGTCCCATCATATTTCTAGTGAACGATTTGGGTTCCTGGAGGGACATCAAATACATGAGGCCATTGGAGTTGCTCAGGAAGGTCTACATACTTTGAAAGTTTAGAAACAGAAAGGAGCTGTGATCAAGATTGATCTCTCAAAGGCTTACGATAGGGTCAGTTGGCTTTACATTAGAATGTTGCTTACACATCTGGGCTTCTGTTATGAGTTTGTCAGATGAATTATGGCTTGCATCAGTACGGTGAGTTTTGCAGTACTCATTAATGGAGCTGCTAGCCCTTTCTTCCAAGAGGGTCGGGGTCTTCAACAAGGGTGTCCACTTTCTCCCCTTTTGTTTCTTCTTGTAGTTGAAGGTCTCAGTCGCTTTATTTTGGCTTCAAAAGTGGAAGGGACTTTTAGTGGCACTGCCATTTCCCAGGTATTGTATATTACGTACCTCCTTTTTGTTGACGATATTATGATTTTCACTAATGGGTCGAGACAGGATATTGAAAGGGTGTATGAAGGACTATCCCTTATACAAGTTGCTATGGGAATGGTTGTCAATATTGAAAAATCCATTATATCTTGCTTGAACTTATCTGAGCAGGAGAAACGCAGAATTGCTCTACGTTTACCTTTTAGAATTATGGATTTGGATGTTGGGATAAAGTACCTGGGTTTTATCTTAAAACCGAACTCTTATTTGAAGGCAGATTGGCATTGGCTATTGACAAAATTGGAGAAAAGACTTCAAAGTTGGAGTCATAAATGGCTTTCTCGGGCGGGAAGATTGGTTCTGGTAAAATCTGTTTTGGAAGCGATGCCCGTCTATTGGATGTCTCTTGCATGGTTGCCTAAGGGGATTCTTGAACAGATTCGTAGGCTGTGTTTTACTTTTCTGTGGAGAGGTTAGAATGATCATAGGGCTCTGGTGTGGGTGAGGTGGGAGAAAATTGCGGTTCCAAAATCTTTGGGTGGATGGGGGTTAAAAAATATTTTCCTTTTTGCAAAGGCTTTAGGAGCAAAAGTCACTTGGAGGCTTATACATACACAGAGTCTTTGGACTCGAGTGGTGTATCATAAATATATTTCTCCTTTGACTCTCATTGAGTGGATTCAGAAGGTGGACAAATCTCGAACAAATTGCTCAGTGGTTTGGAAAGCGGTAATTAAGCATTTTGATCTAGTTGGCTTTGGTCTGGTGTGGAGAATTGGTAATGGGAGAATGGTTCGTATTGGGATTGATCCTTGGGTAGGCTGTGGGGGGGATCTTGTCCTTCCTGAGGAGCTAAGGTTGCACTTGGCAGCAAGAGGGTGTCTTTTTATTGCTGATATTGAGGATCAGGAAAATTCTTCATTATGGCATCAAGGATGGATCAGTGCTCAGAGACTTGGGATTCATGATGATTTGCAGGAGGCCTGGAGGGGATATATAAGGCAGTTAAGGGTTTCAAATGTCAGGTTGACTAATAGGGTTGATGTATTGGTTTGGGATTGTCATCCTTCAGGGTGTTATACTCCTAAACATGGTTATATTCAGCTCAATGTGATGGTACATAATTGAGAATTGGTATGGTGGTGGAAACAGCTGTGGAAGCTCAAATGTCCGGGTAAGGCCAAATTACTTTTTTGGGCTATTTTGGAAAACAAGACTCCAACATGGGGCATTTTGCAAAAAAGATTTCTTGAAGGTCCTAGCTTTTGTGCGCTGTGTAGGAAGGCTGATGAAACAATTCAACATCTTTTTGTTCATTGTAGTTATTCTCAATCTATATGGACTGAAGTGGGTAATCAGTTGGGTTTCATCGGGGGGTGGCAGGGAGAATCTGTTCTACAAGATTTTCAAAGTTGGTGGATGGGACATAACTCTCTTCGAGCTGTTCCTTGTATCTACGCCTGGAGGATTTGGATCACACGAAATAAGATTATTTTCCAGGACTGTCGAATCTCGATGGAGGCTGTTGTGGCTCAAATTGTTGCAGTTATTCAACATTTTAAGGAACCTGTGAAGCTTCTCAATATTCGGCCTGTGCGGGAGGAACTGATTGGCAAAGACATCCCTTGGGGCTTCTTTAATGGAGCTTCACAAGCTCGACAATTAATATGTGGTGGGGGTGGAGTACTTTTCAAATCTGAGGCTCATTATTTTCATTTCTCGGCTATAGAATTTTCACTTCTTTAGCTAGCATCAGAACGCAAATGTAGGGTCTGATCACAATAATTTAATCCAACTGTTGTGTTGCGATGTTTCCATATTTATCTATTTCATTGGCTGAATATGGTAAACATCAAGTTTCATTAAAAGTGTAAAAAAAAATCATAAAAGAAAAAGTATGCGATTTATTATAACTATTTTATTGATCAAATATGGTAAATGTCGAGTTGTATAAAGAGTTTATCGTAAAGAAGCAAATGTGTACTTGTAGTCTTTTTAACTATTTCATTAGGAAAAATATGATAAATGTAAAATTACATAATGTATAAAAGTGTCGTTATTGTGCATCATTGATAAAATGCGTTAAATGTAGACCTGCAAAAACTATATTAGAAAGAAATAAATGTGTAATGAGTTTTTGTTCTTTATATTTTTGTTGAAAATATAATTCGTTGGGTTAAGGTTTTTGTAAATAGGTTTTCAGTTACAAATAAGAATAGATATGTATTTTGGCATATGAAAGGTCATAGGTGGCATCTCCTTTGGTATAAAATTTTTATATGTTTTTAATAAATAATCAATGTGGAAGGTATTCATGCCTATCTGAACTTGGTTGTGCCCATTATTAACTTCTCACTTTTGATATGTCAGCCCTACATTCTTCCGAGATGAACATAATGTTTATCATTGTCGACAGACTTGTAAAGCACCCAAATCTTGTCACTTTATTGTTGCACAATGTAATAATGGACTAAATGAAGTTACATTCAACACTTCACGGCACTCACACGATGTCCACGGACCTTTTAGATGCAATTGTAGGTTTTCAAAACTCACAATTGATTAGAGAAAACAAAACATGTTCACATTCCTTAGCACTAGGTTTGGAGGGGCCTGAGCCCTATGGGTCAATTAACATGCGCACGTGATTTGTAGTTACAAAACATGTGCACAATTTATAGTTGCAAAAACAAGGAGCATTTTGTAATTACAAAACACATGCACGATCTGTAATTACAAATAGTGCACGATACTTGTAGAATATGTTATAAACAACAAAAATGAGACCTTCCTCCCTCCTTATCTCTTTCTCTCTCCTCCTTTTCCCTACATATCCCTCCCTCCCTCCTCACATTTCCACCTCTCTCTTTGCATCTCTCTCTCTCTCTCCAGATCATTAAATTCATGTCGCATTTAAATGACCTATAAAAACCCAATAGACGCCAAAACCAGACCTCTCTTTGCTCAAATAGGTCATTTATTAATTGATCTGGAACTATCTTTAGAGTACTCAAAAACAACATCCTCCAATTTGTTGGCACTCAAATTTGTATACTTGCACTCCATGTTTCTTTTCCATACCTTGGATCTAACCCCCTTGTTTCGTCTCAGGTCAATTCATAATTCCAATGGATATGACCACACAAATTCAACTTAACCTGTTTCTTTCAAAGCTAATCAAACCCTAGTTTTGTGTCATCGCCCACGACTGGAACTGGACTAGATCCAAATCCTAGGCTCTATCAAGCACCGAGAGGGATCAAATCTCTCGAGGTGCAAACCTCTCCTCGAATAGCTCCCTACATGTAATAACTCAAAAAAAATTTGCACCCTAAGAGATTTGATCCCTCTCGACGCTTAATAAAGCCTAAAATTTAGATCTAAGCTAGTTATAAATTAAGCGATAATTATATATGTGAACATAATGGCTATCTTATATCTCAAACTTCAATTTGTGCATATATTGCTTTATTTGTGGAGAATAAATTCATTCCTATAAGATATGTGAAAAAGGAAGTGACGAATATAAAAAGTAAAGTATATAAAAGTGATTGTAGCCGGATAAAGAATCTAGAATTGTGACATTGAATTGACCAATATTATCATGTGAAGTAGTATACACATAGATGATTCCCTTCCTAGGTGCCGGTCGCCATTATTCCACAAATGTGGACCATATAAAATATTCTCCACTCACCGCTTGAGATCTATATAAGCCATCTGATAATATAGAACTAACACCATCTCATCTCTACCTTTTGTTTGTTTGAAGAGTTATTGGTGTTAGCCGTATTGTTCATTAAGTAAGCCATGGCATACTATGGGGCGGAGGACCAGCAGCAGCAGGAGGCACGTCCCCCTAGCAACCTATTCCAGAATGTAACACAAGGAGGCTATGGGTTTAACGTGCATGGAAGTCGCGCTGCTTGTGACAAGTTTAATGCAGGAGGCATCAAGATCATCGGGACGGTCTCATGTAAAGCTCATCCTCAATATAGTTTGGCTGTCCAAAATGGCCAGGTTGTCATGGTCGACAAGAGCACTCATGAGAGTGATCCAAGAATTGTAAGATTCTCATATTCTCACATGTCTGTATTGATTTTCTTCATATGGATTTTCTTCATTTGATCTTAGTTTTACTAAATATATTCTATATTTAGGATGTATTTTTTAGATTGATATAAAGGTTGTAATAATTATGTTTAATTTTAGATATTTTTTAGATATAAAGGTATTTAGATATTATTTTAGATTTTGAACTAGCTTGACTTGCTCAACAAAATTAACTCAAATGTAACAAAGTGTATAGCACTTTTATTTCATTATGTTTAAATACATCTTGATTAAGATTTATATAAGCTTCACTTAAAAGATGATTAAAAAATTAATAACAATTTGTTTTTTATTTTTCATGTAAATCTTTTTTACCTATATAAAATTATAAATTTTAATTTTAATAACAAGTTATATTCACAAATCTAAATGTTTAATTTTAATTATGATTATGAACATTCATCTACATAGCCCCCTTAACTTACTTGTAGCTGTGCTATTTAAGCAGAAATGGGAATTGAAGAGGGTGAGTAACCAAGTCACGGATCATCCTGAATTTGCTCTGGTGAACGAAGCCACCGGTCTAGCTCTTCGCCATGCTGTTGCTGCAGGTATGCCGGTGCGGCTCATTGAGTATAACCCCGATGATAAGGAGATAAGGTGGAGTGCGGGTATAAATCCCTACGGTGATAGTACTGTTGGATATATTAACAACACGATTGAACATCTCTACTTGGAGGCAATAAGATTGTTTGGAGCAACTGAGGGCGACGGGAGCAACCAGCTCCCCACCATTTGGCGGATCATCTGTGCATGGCCGAACAAGCAGGACGACCAGCTCTGGAAGTTCTCCCTTTAAAATAATTGATGCTGCATGTATTCTATAATTATATATCTATCTATTATTATTAGCATCGCTGAGATCAGTAGGAGACGATGCCTACCAGGCAGAGACGTCTGTGTGTATGCCCTTTATCATCTCATAGATAAATAATAAACCTCTTTTTATATATATAATGTTTATATATGCATTCATTCAAGTTGTTTGTCTTTTTATGCGTTATATAAGGTTTATTTAGTGAACTTGTTACATAGCACGATGGTTCACAAGATATTAAAGAATATTCTTAATTTCACTAAATCTTGGAAAATGCCTCTTAAAATTGTATTGTTGAACCTCCCATCAATATACCTTTCTAATAAAGAAAACCCCTAGTTTCACCAAATATTGTAGGTATCCATTTTTATCAACCCATTTTTAATACCCCTTTATATCATATTATCAAGTTATAACAAACAGAAGCCCTTACACATCTTAGTCTAAGCAAACAAGATGCTAAGTAAAATAATAATATAATGCTAACAATGATCCCATCTGGATTGCAGGGGTCACTCATCAATTTGTAGCATTAGATAGTGGAAAACCCAACGAAATAGTAATGGGGAAGGAAAAATGAGTAGACGGAAACCCAACCAAGGAAGACCCCTTCTTATTTCTTAAGAGCCCCTCAAATATCTTTGGTCTCTAAATTTATATTAGGTTTGGATAAAAATCCTAACATCAAATTTTAAGCTAGAGTCTAGGCTACCAAATACAATATAAGTATTATTTTCCTTTCCTTAACTTAAATGCCTAATGATAGAACCATCAACGCATAAGCCAATAATCCCTTTAACCATACTCCTAGAAACCACCCCAAAACCATCGACAATAGGAGGAAAACTACATAAAGAAGCTAGTCAGATGCAATCATACCTTCTTTTAGTGCATTGTCCAACAAGTAACCTTAGGAATTCTCTAAGATATATACTCTGTATTCACCCTCAATCATTCCAATTTCTGGAGTCTCAAAATCAATCCATATATGTCCTCTTCACAAATATTCTAGGAGACTTTAACTAGCTCAGCCCTTGGATATGGGATACTATGTGTGACAACTTCTCCACCCTTATCCACATTCATCCCAAACTTATGTTTCATAGAATTTTACTCATTTTTCGAATCCTTTAGGGAATGGTGTAGTCTTTTCCCAAACATTTGTAATCATGACACCAAAAACAATTGAATGGAACACCACAATAATTGAAGATCTATATAAAAGAGTATTTACCTTTTCGCAGGACCAATTCCTAAGCTAAGATTTACCACATATTTATACCGACCAATATTATAGCTATGACTGTAAACCATTTCTAGGCAAAGCTCATATCAAATTCATAAAAAATCCCAAGAGAGTTTCCAATTTATTTATATACTTCATGGGACTAAAACTCCACAAGGATCCCTAGGAGCTTGACCCAAGTAAGAGTAATGTTTGGTCTCTCTAAATAGGCATAAAAAAAGAAGCTAGCCTTTTCAAAAATAGCATAGTCGACCCTAACTTCCAACATGTGTCCATGATTAATTTAACACCCGCCTTTGACCATAGTATATAACACATCCACCTTCTAGCAAAAGCAAAAAAAGGGCATGCATCTTAATGTTGGCTCCCACAAATCCTTTAACCAGGACTTTAACTCTATCTGTCACCCATCTTTTTGTTTCCACAAATTTTCCAGGGCCATTTCTACAACTTCATTCATCCAAATATTGTATCCCAAATCCAAAATAATATGATTCGATTTTAACTTCACCTATATTTTTTCTTCTTATTTTTGGTGAAGTTTCACCTCTTCTCACTTGTTCAAACCCTAAACTTCATTCAAGGTGTCCCATAAGATAAATATTTTGTGACTTTCTTTAAGAGAAAAACTTGATGCTTGACCACTTACCCTTGCTAAGGTACCACAACCAAAAACTTTTCCCATGACCCTTTAACCAAGTACCCCTTATGATAAACAATAGGCTTATTGCCACAACCTCCAAAGTGACACATATTATGTAATACTCGATGTCTATGTAGCTATGACTATATACACATTTTCACACCCACCGAATTGGCCTAAAATAACATAACCTATGGGAACATATGAATAATCCTTATACCCACAAGAAATCGATAAATCTCTTGTCAAAAACCCTAACCTCTGCACATACTCATCACCACCATACCTAGTATTTCATTGAAATGATACACAATGGACCAACACCAAACTATTTAAGCATGGGCTCAACATATACATGGCCATAATCAATGCATCCCTAATGGAATTTTAAAAACCCACTTTCCCTAGCATAGGAACCACCAATAGAATGCCCACAACAACTAACAACCCTACATACAAACCAACAAAGGAGGTGACACCTCCATTACACGGTTATACCACCATATGCTAGGGTGGTTTTGTGGTCAAACTTAAATTTTGGGTGCCCATAAAGTTAGAACCCAAATATCTAAATTGTTCCATCCCCTTGTGGTAGGGATGCGGAATTGCCCCATGTATTTGGAGAAACCCAAATATTTTGACCCTTTTATGGGTCCGATAAGAAATCAACCAAATATAAATCCATCCTTTTATAGAATTTGAGTTATTTCGAGGAGTGAGACTATGACTTTCCTTCCCCAGTCATGACCCAAATTTGCTCGATAATATCGACCTCCTTGTATAAAGCACAAAAGTTTTTTTATTATACTACATTACACTTTATTATATAACATACTCATTTGGGACAGTAGGTGCAGGGGGATTATTGAATGTGGCATGGGATTGGCTACAAATAACCAAGCATAAAGATATGAAATTTTCATGGGGATAAAAAAAATTTCATCTCTTGGTATACAAAAAGTAATTTTCGTGCGAGACTCCCATCTCATTATCTTGCAGGTAACAAAAAGATAAGAAGAGATGACATGATCATCGAGAGATTACAATACATAATTGTGGACATCTTGAGCAAGATTAGATAACCAAATTTCTTGCATGTGCATTGACATCATAACTCCTTGAATGACGGGCTAGAAAATCAAGCCACATATTTGGAATGAGGCATCCTTGTTCAAAATGGGGGTCATCAACATCGTTGATGGCTTCCATGGGATACTAAGTATGGGTTCAAGATTTGTTTTAGTATTACCTTAATCATGTACATGTGTGACATTTGGTGGTGTCCCATCTCATCACGTATGAGGGAACCCTCTAATTTACTCTCCCACATGAGAGAATCCTATTTACAATCACTCGCTCTGGGTTGTTTGTCTCCATTACATCGAGCTCTCTGGTATTCCTCATGCTATCTATGGGGTTTATTGGAATATATTATGGTATCTATTTTGGTGGTCAAGGATGTATGTACTTTGTTGTGCATAGAGTCATGGCAATGCGAAGGTATTCTATTCATCCAGTTTGGTTCTCTACTTTCCTATTCCCATGCTCTATTGAAGAAATTTGACAGTGGATCTAGCTGGGCAATATTTTTGGAGATTGTTTTCAAAGTGCCAATAAAAATGTTTGAAGATGCAATTTTGAAGGATTTGAGTTGGGGAATGAACTTGGGTGAGGTCAAGTCCACCATTCGGGAGATGAAAATTATAATGCATCGAATGAATTCATAGATGGAAGGGGTTATGGCCACCATTGAGCAAGTGACCTCTCACATCTCTCACCTAGAAGTACGTTTCAATGACCTGGAAGGGGCACACGTATGTGTGTAGGTATTCCAACTAGAGAATCTATCCATAAATGTGGACCTACATCAAGAAATGTCGGTCGGTGGGTAGTCATGGAGCATCCATTTTGTAGGTTCAAGGTCCATGGATGAAGGTTTGGATCAATAGCCAGCGAATGCAGTAGTGGAAATATCTAGTTCTCATGAAAATAATACAATAGGGGCTTCCATGAAATCCAAAGTGGTCACAATCTGCTTTAAACTCATTTGTTGTAATGGTTTTTTTTGTGTTATTTTGTTGGGTTGGTTCATTAGAATATATAGTTGTCAAGTCATTGTCATATACAGTGTAATAGCTTCAATACTTCAAGATGATAATAGGCTACAAGGTAATGCCCTAATGGATAATGAGAAATTTTGTTTTCTGGAAGTATTTGTATCTTTTTGGTTGTTTCCATTGCCCTTTTAGTATAACGAATATACTTGTTTCAGTCTTATATATATATATATATATATATGTTACAAGTTTGTTAAACTTGAAAGTAATATTCCAAGTGTCTTACTCTATAATACTTACTTATTGATATCATGATTTGAGATCTATTTTTGAAAACTAGTTATCCCCTTGTTGTTTGTTCAAAAGCTCATTGATCCTTGGTCAATGGTATATGTGCTTCACATTGATCTTTTTAAGTATGAAATGATCAACACACATTCTCCAAGAACACTTTCTTGGGAGCTACCACATTATGTAATAGATAAATTGACACACTAAGGCTACATTAGAGGAATTTTGAGGCCTTAAATGGGCCTCATAAGAAAAATAACAAAATAATAGTTAAAATAATAGATTAAGTGTTACGATTTTTTTAAGGAAAGGAAAAATACTATTTTTTTCTTTCATACTTTCAACTTATCTCCTTGTAGGTTTACTCAAATTTTGAGTGTGGGCACTTGTTAGATGCAGAATTAAATTATGCATCTAATGAATACCTACTTGTCATACTTTTAAGAAACCCTTGATATGAAAAAAAACACAAAATACATAAAATAAAATAAAATCATATTTTCCAAATGGGTACTCATTGGATGCAAAATTTAATTTTTCTTCCAATTAATACTCACACTTGAAATTTGAGTAAACCTACAAGGACATAAGTTATGAGAGAAAAAAATTTGTTCCCTCCAAAACTATTTACCCTTGAATCCTATTGTTTCTTATAAAGTTAATTTTGATAGTACATTTTTTGCGTTGAAACTCATTTTTTACCTCAAAATTCCTCTAATGATAGTTCCTAGGTCCAAATCTCCTGAATTTTCTTCTTTATTCCTTCACTCCCCAATAAAGAGGATTTGGTAACATTGTGTTCAACAACACCATTGGTCTCTTAGGGGTCAATCCATTTGGTTCCAAAAACAATTCTTGATGCCTCAACAATAGACTATAACTCTGTTGGTTTTATTCGACACAAAAATTGTCATCATAAATTTGTAGATGTCAATTGTTGGATTTTGGTTGCATAACTAGAAACACGGACTTCTTGTTGGCATTGATCAACCTCTTAGCTTGATTAGTAAATACTAAAGAGATAATTCCCCTTGTGTTGATTAACTTTGACTAGGATATTCTTCCCATCTTTAACTGATTGATATGCATTTTCTCTTCTCAAGAATAACATGTATGTTCCACAAATAAGGACCCCTAAACACAATCTCATAAGCATCCAAAGGGATGACATCACACTCAAAGTCATCAACTAATCTTTTAGAAATGGAAATTTTAAGTTCACTTTTAAGTGGCTAGAAGTTTAGCATCCTTATGTAACAACCCCAAAGGATAGGGTTATGGATTTTTAAAGGTGTTTAGCCCCGACATTTACTAAGTCAAAAATGAGACTAGCATGACTACTAGAATAAAAAAAAGTGATAACCAAAGTATTTCATGCATGCAAGTAATTTGGAAGATGATATCCCTTCTATCTTCCATCCCATTTTTTGGTGTTCCATTCACCAACCTTTGAGTCACATAACTACATGAGCTACCATTGAACTAGACTCTACCATTTCTTTAGTTTCTTCCATTTTAGTGTCTCCTTCTCAACCATTCTTGGGCATTAGGAATTTATTGCCTCAATTTCTTTGGAAATAGTTTTGGGTTAGTTCCTAGAACTTGTACTTTGTGTGCACATTATTTTATGAATGTTCACAGTGCTCAGGTGATGTCGAATTGCCCTCATTTTTTTATGTGTTGTTTGCATGCTTCATACCTCCTCTATTTTTATAACTCATTTCTTTGGAGTTCATCCACTATGAATGTAAAGGATTCTTACACCTTTGTTAATGTTTTCTTGCCAAATGCCTCAAGATACAAAGATTTTGTACTAGCCTCGTCAATTTAAGCATAATACCAAATGGATGTTCTATTATTCTCATATAAAGGATTTGTTAATACAAAATAATAATGTATCCTTATACATTTTAGCCTTGCCTCTATCATAAACACTACCACTAAATTTTTCATGCTAGATCACATCCCAAGGATACAACAATGTCTTCAACAACAACATAAATCATTCATAATTTGTAATGAGAAGATGTTTGTCTTTATATGGTCTTTGGAAGTGCAACATAAAGCATTCATAATTTGTAATGAGAAGATGTTTGTCTTTTTCTTGCATTTGGAAGTGTTAGTCCCACCAAAGTACAATATGATTGAGCATCTTTAACAAAACAAAATAGATTTTAGACTCATCATTTAAACCATGAACATCGAATATGATTCTATCTGAACCAATTATTGAGTTTCATTGTTGGGTTCTTTAGCATAGGGACAATAAAGAATGAATTCTTTTAAACCCTTCAAAACTCTCATTAAACTTACAAGAGTCATAAGTTTTGAATTTGCAAACAATCATTGCTTCTTTATGGAATTAAAATCTGCGTGGACCTGTGATGCTCATAAATCCTTATATTTTTTCAAATACCTGGATCATTCTCGAAACCCAGAGTTAAACAAAACATGGCACTTCTGGAAGTTTATTATTATGGTGCATCAAATCACATGTAAAGTTTGTTATGATGCATCAAATTACAATGTACTGAGTTAATTTAAGGAAATAAACTTGTATTGACGTCATAACCACCATAAGGCATGATGAGATATGGAGAGTGATGCCATCATCCATTTTAAACTCTTAAGGCATGCTATACTTCACCAACATCGTTGAACATCTACTCCGTTCATGGACACTTAATGCCTTCATAACTTTAATGATTTTGCAAATTTCTATCTCATTAAATGGGAAATCTCAAGATTCAATTGACATATTATTTTTTCTGTGTGTTTTAATTTCACGGATTTCTATGTACCAATGATAAAGGTTAACATGGTTTTAGTGTGAAAATTGCATAGCAGAGAACCACGGGTTGACAGTGTGAAAGGATCCACACTAGTTCAACAAACTAACACTTGCCTCCAAAGCACTGCATTGCCGATGTAAGCAAAATAATTAAAAAGGAACTCTAATGGGATCATGGCTAGCGAAAGACAGAGAAAGAGGAATAGGATTTTAGTTGGGTAGCTTAACACACGAGGATGCCTATCCCCTTAGCTGTTCCGAGCAAGCCATCATTGCCTATAAAATCTTGCATAGTAATGGAAAAAGGGTTCCTGGGCAGAGAAGAGAGGGAATTCATAAGAATGCCCTGTGATTGTAATATGTGATGTTCCATATATCCAAAGGACCATTGCAATGGTTGAGAATTCTAAATCATAGACTGAGCATAGCCATTCAATTCTGAACTTACTTGTATCCAACGGGTTGGTTGCGGAAGGAAGAGTAGAAAATTTGTCTTTCGATATGTAGTATGGTGAAAATTCTACTCGTGAATATTATTCATAAGACAACTCCACTGTCACGAAGCTTAGCATGTAAGCATACTCGGACAAGCCAAGCATTAGTATTTCTACTCATATTTTGCCAATGATGATTCACACACTAAATGTCCACATGGTCTTTTTATTTGGGTTGGTTGATGGTTAATTGCACATAAAATAAAGTTTATTATTATTAGTCCCTTCCCTCGGCTAGCAGGGATTCTATGAACAGCCTTGCAGACATTTCATTTTGCTAACACACAAATCAAAGCAAGTTTCAAACTATTATCCTAAGTTCTTCATTTCAGATTTTGACTAAAACTTTGAAAGGACTAATCAAAATGAAAGCTACTTTATATCAACCAATTACAAATTTGGCCTCTTATTCGGCCTCATTCCGAGGTTGTTCATACAAAAACCTCAAGTTAAAATGTACATTGATAGGTAGTGACCAGGTAGTTTTTTATCAAACCTTGTAATGCTAGAGTAATCTCTAGCATTATTTCCCTAGCATTAAATGTAATCTTCATTTTGTTCTGTAATGTACTCAATTGCCAATTGTGTCCAGCTGCTACCAGATTAAAATGAAGTTGTGAGTCATCAGTCATCCCCTTGTCAATTCTATCAAACACTATTTTATGATTTTTTATTTTTAGGTTTTTGTTATTAGATTTTAACAAGTTTTATTTTTATTTTTATAGAACTTAACATGGTTTTTTTAATCTAGATTTTTATACTTATATATTTTAGTCTAAAAAAATTATAAAAAATATTTAAATTGTAAAATATTTAATATTTTAAAAATTTTATTTAAAAAATATGAAATAATTTTTATTAAAAAATAAATAAATATTATCATATATTTATTTAACATTTTAATTTTTAAGGTAGCCATTCTTGTAGTATTGGTAATAAATCTTAGGTTTGTAAGTTAATTTAATAAAGATGTTTGATTTTAATTTCATAGATCTATTTAATGGTTTTTATTTACAATATGACATTAGCTAGTCAAACTTAGTGAACTTGAAGGACAATAATATATCTATATACATTTTGAATCAAAAGGTTTTAGTTTCAATTTACAAAGATCCCTTTAATTGGAATCTCTAAGGGAGGATTACTAGAGTTTAACAATGGAGTACATGGTGAAAATGAAGAGTAACTTTAGAAAAACAGAGGGTTTTGGTTTCTATAAAATATAAGTGTCATAAAGGAATTGGAGACTAGTGTTTAATACAATGGGTGAATGAAGTCAACCAAGGATTGCATAAGGATTTATCTAGGAATATTAGAAAGGGACAAGGTTGCTATGCACAAACCTAGATGCTCACTAGTGGATGGGATGATTTTAGAGATCACACAAAAGGAAATTTCTAGAGTAAAAAAATTCAAATGGACTCGGGAGGAAAGCTACATTGAAAAGAATAAAAAAACATATGATTTCTAGACACTAAATATGCGTGACTAAACTACAGTTCTAACTGATAACAATCACATAAAAGATAGAAATCATAATCCTTCATAATTACCTCATATCCATTAACAATTTGAAGATCCATTAACCAACCAAGCACACGAGCAACATGAAAACCATTTAGTAGAGCACTACCATCAACCATCCTACATCTCGATTGAGTATCCCTTGTCCATCAAACTCAATAACACATGCCCTTGTCCCCTAGTTTTCCCATTGCCTCCCCTCCATTGCTTCTACACGAAATGTAATAAAACATACCCTAAATATTTGTATTGCCATATAACATAATTAAGCCCCCTTGGCCCCTTAATACAGGGCAATGTATTTTCCCATTTCCATATCATAGTTTATCCCCCAATATGAATGGACGTGATAGGATATTGCCTACCAACTTACCCCCCCCCGTGATGCACCAAAGATGCTCTTAAAATTCCTTATTCACAAATAATTTGATGGGACAAATTATGTTTATTTAACCCTTTTTATCCCTAACTTCATAAAAAAATTTAAAAAAATGATACATCATGGCCATCAATTTCAAGGGCATTTTTTTTGTGAATTATTAAAAGAGCCTATGCCCTTCAATTTTAAGGCCATTTTTTTTGTGAATTGTTAAACAAGCCTATTTAATGTTGAAGAATGTAATCTCACTCGTCAAATGTAACATTAATTAGTTAGTTAGTTGAGTAGCTGATTTGGTCACCTTATCTTGATTAGTGACCCATAGTATTTTCTGGCCCATAGTATTGTTGTTATGTAGTCCTATATATGTTGCTTCTTAATAATTAGAATGGAACTAGTGTGACCATTGTGTGTTCCATCGTATATTTGCTTCATTTCTTTAATCTTTAATATTTAAGGAATTGAAATAAAAAAAAATTGATCATTTACATTAAACCCCTAACCATTTATGTGTCCTTGGAATCAACAAATTTGATCATTTTCATTAAACCATTAACATTATCCACCCTTGGGAAGCTCCTTTAAACGACATAAAGAACTTTGCGTATTCCTAAGATTTAGGATAAAAAACCTGTCATTTCAGTGTTTTGAGCAAAATTCTAATGTTCTAAGCAAAATTTGAATTTTGCAAACATAATTTCTCATGAGTGCATAAAGCTGAGCTTACCCATCGTATAATAAAAATATATTGGGCATAAAGCTTACCCACATTGTATTATAAAATTCAAATATTGACACACATACTTGTGTGTCAAGTATTTTATGCCAGGGACAAAGCCTATAGAGTTTGCATTACCATAAAAGAAAATGTATCATCTAGTATCATCATTGGATGTTTTAGAGCTTCAAGTAAGACTTTAGGGTATGCTAGATAATTAAGTTTATAGGTATTTAGATATTATCTCATATTATGAGCTTCGTTAAGTGGATCAACAAGATTAACTTGAGTGTAACAAGTGTACAACCAAGATCCATTTCATGGTGATAGTATATTGTTATGCTTAAATGCATCTTGATTAAGATTTTTAAATCAACTTTACTTGAGTGGTGGTTAAAGAAAGGAGTAGTAATAATGGTTCTTTTTTAATTATTAAATAGTATTTGTTTTATGTTTATATTAATCAATTTAATGTTTATTTGGTAATTAGTTTAATGTTTAGTCTTTGTTTAACAACCAGCCATCTCCACAAAACTAAGTGGCTAGGTGTAAATTAAAAAAAAAAAAACTTAAGTTAGTATCATTTCAAGCATGAGTCAAATTTTACTAGCTCATTCGGTTAAGGACTGGGTATCGTTAGAAAAACGACCGGTGTTCAAAACCCTTAGAGGTGAGCTAGTTGGGAGGAGACACCCAAAAATCCAGCCATGTTAAGGGTTGGTGTGGCCCAAACCAGGTGCAATCCTCGGGCTATTTTGATGGCTTAGATGCCTCTGGGTTGCGGTTTCTCAGCCAACAAAAAAATATCATTTCAAGCATTTAAAAAGTGCATCTCCTTGTGATATGTTGCATATTAAATTATAAGAATAATGTTGCAGAATACTTTGCTTCTGTGGAGGTTTGGATCCTAGCAAAGTTAAAGGAAAGATAGTTCTCTGCATTTGTGGTATGAATTCAAGAATTGAGAAAGGCAAAGTAGTTCGTTTGAAAAGAGGATTAGGCATGATTATCTACAATACACCTCAAGATGGAATTGACATCAATGCAAACACTCATATTCTTTTTGCACACATTTGAATGTAGCAATCTTTAACTATATCAATTCTACAGTGTAAGATTTCATGGTAATTATTTTACATCCATTAATACCACATTAAGATGATTCTAGTCTATGGAAATCCTTTTAAGAAACATCCTAAATTGCCATAAATGGCATGATTAAGGTCCAATAAGTTTATTGCATACAAAACCAACTTCAATGTTGGAAGCCTTTTTCCTATCAAGAACCGATTTTTCTTAGTCCACACATATCGAAGGTTATAGTCCAATCCCGAAAGCCTTGTATTTACTTTATGATAGTTGCATTGCATGATACTACTTTTTTTTTGCAAAAGAAAAAATTGAGTTGTTTCTCCGTGATATTACAACTCCAAGGTCGAACATCCTAGCAACATTTTCACAAGCATCGTCTCCAATAGGCGATGCATTAGATGAGAGGCCTGTACCTTTCAATATTGTGTCTAGCACATCTACGTTATGCTCTCGGTAATTAGTTAGCATTGGACAAATAACCATTGTTGAATTATTAATATGGTAATTTTATTGTAGAAAATTATCACATCTAAGTATTAATGAAAGATAAAATATAATTGTCGATGCATAAAATTATTTTAAGATTAATTAATAATAAGTGTTGATATTGAAAACCATAATTTATGTATTATTGTTTTATAAGTTAAATTTTACTTAATTAAGATAGAGTTCAAATATATTAAAGTTATAATTGGAGAAAAAATAATTAATATCTTGATAAATAATAATTGAAATAAAGAAAACATGACATGTAATAAACCTATTTCTAAAAAAATATAAATGTATTCTTTCTCGTTAACCAATAAAAGAACTAATAACAAAATGGGTAAATTAAATTTTAAAAAAAATTAAAAAAAGAAAAAACTAAAAAAATAAGATAATAAGATATTTCCATGAAATTAAATTAAAATAGAGTGAGGTTCATAAAATTACATTCAAATCATAGAACATGAAAAGATGGGAACAACTCAATTCACTATAATAGTTATGAAACCATATATAGTGAACAATAATTGATGTGGGTTCAATTGTTGCATGGACTAAAGTTTCTTAACTTAGGTTTTATATGCTAGTGGCTTAGGTTTTTTTTTGTGGTACTGAGAATTCATGGGTGAAAAGATAGACATTTCTAGTCCATCACTTTATTTCAAGAGTTGTAATAATAAATACATTAAAAATATATTTTATTTGCAATATTAAATATTTAGTTTTTAATGGAAACTCTCTATCATTAAACATCATTTAAGGGAATTGAACCTTGGTGGGAGAGTGAAAACTACTTCACTCATCCAATAGGCCCTTAAACCCTTGACAACCTTTAGGTAACCCCAAGTCCTTTACTATAAAACTTTTAAAACTTGGAAATAAATTTATCCTTGAGCTTCAATATACTATAATCCTTTTTAACCAATGTTTAGTGTGTTTTCTTAAAAATGCTTACACAATTATAAAAACCTGCACTAACTTCATTTTCCCCTTTACAATGGGGCCATGCACAAAAAATATCAAGATATGGAATTCATATACACAAATAACTCGTGAAAATGAGGTGGAGCACTACGAGGTTTTGGATGATGGGAATTTGACTCTTGACTTGGCAACATGGAGAAGGCATGATAGGGCATGTATAACTTTCTCCACACAAATAATTGGTGACAATGAGGTGGAGCACTACTAGGTTTTGGATGATGGGAATTTGACTCTTAACTTGGCAACATGGAGAAGGCATGACATGGCATGTATAACTTTCTCCAGGAGGCTTTAGACAATGGGAGTTTGACTCCTAACTTTGAAACATGGAGAAAACATGGCATTTCATACCTAACTTACGTTATAATAAGATATCATTTTTCATATACTCAAAGGATGTTGAATTTATTTTTCATACTCAAGAATGTATTGAAAGGTGACATGGAAAAACATGTCATAGCATTTTTCATATACTCAAAGGATATATCAAAGACTGTAGCACCCAACAAGGGTGTTTACTTTATCATCAAATATACTTTCATAATTACTAATATTTCATTACTTATTCACAAAGCATGAATATCACTAAACCATGTAATCACAACAATATTAACATCATGTAAACATTTTATAACATCATATATCAAATTATAAACACTACAACAAATCCTGGAATTAGCGTCCCATTTAGCGTCCCTTTTAAGTGTAATTTTTTTTTACATTGAGTGGTCAAACTAGACGCTAAATGGGATGAGTCATGGACAAAACTTAAAGCATCTCAAAAAACGTCTTTTTTTTTCTTCCTAGATAGCATCCTTTATGGCGTCCAAAATAGCATCTATTTTTTTGCTTCTAGAATAGTGTCCAACATTGCTTCCTAAAAAACGTCGAGGTTTGTTTCCTAAATAACGTCATATTTTGCTTCCTAGCGAGTGTCCTATTTTGATTCTTAAATGACATCCCCGTTAGCGCCATATTTGCATCCTTAATAGCACCATGCTAGCATCCAAATTAGTATCCAATATTGCATCCATTTTTGCTACCACTTTAGCATCCCATTTTGCACCATGTTTTACTTCCAAATATGTGCCAATTTTCTCTTCCAAATTTGCACCAACTTTTGCTTCCTCTTTTGCATCGTGTTTTGCTACCAAAATGACGCCAAATATTTCTTCTATTGTTGCACCATATTTTGCTTCCTATGTAGCGCCATGTTTTGCATCCAAAGTAACGTCTTATTTTGCTACCATATCAATGCCATGTTTGGCTTCGTCATTAGCGCCACGTGTTGCATCCTTTTTAATGCCTAGTTTCATATCTTATTTTAATACCATGTCAACGCCATGTTTGGATTCATCATTAGTGCCATGTGTTGCATCATTTTTAATGTCTAGATTCGCATCTCTCATTTTTTTGTCAATAATTTAGTCGTTTTTAGTAGTTTTATATACAAATTTTGGTCATTTTGTTTAGTCACTTATCTCCCATTGTTTGGTCACTTATCTCTTATTTTTTGCTTACTAATTGGGTTCTTTGTAACTGATATTATAAGATCAATAGGGCATGGAGGAATCAAACCACCAACCTCTTGCTTGTAAGGCAGGTGCTCTTCCATTGAGCTAGCACCCTTTAAGAATTTGGGAACCTAACTTATAGAGTATTTTATAATTGTAAAAATGATCAATACACAAATTTGAGTATCTAATGGTTGGAAAATTATAATATATCTTCTTACTGCCCAAAACAAGTTCTTAAATAAACTTCTAAATTCATAACTAATCTGATCTCCAACTAAGTCAGTGCTATAACATTAGAGGAGGCATCATAAACAACCAATGGATCATCTTACTACCCACAACAAGTTCTTAATAATAAAATTATAAATTCATAACTGATCTGATCTCCAACTGACTCAGTGCTATAACATTAGAGGAGGCATCATAAACAACCAATATCGCTACATGGTAAATCCCTCGAAACTTTGTACATGGTTCCATGATCTAATTCTTTGTCTAAACACCTAAACACCTCAACTCTGAGCTTGAAACAAATTATTTTGGATATATATCTAATCTATAAAATGCTATTGATACAAGGGCCCTCATGCTGATATCAAGGATGTCTATATTTGATGTATGGCCCATTTTCATTATCTTAGTACACACTCCAACAAGTTCATATTATGAACAAATTGAATTCACTACCAAATTGAGACATAAACTGATGCAATGCTATTACATTGAAGGAACCTTCATCACTAACGAATATGTCACTACAGGGCCCATGCATGATTGCTCAAAACAGGGTGCTTAATTCCACATTCTTAGACACATTGCGCACCATAATACAAGAACCTCTTAACATTGGTTGCAATAAAGTTCAAATATTGTACATGGGCACATACATTTATTTTTTTAATCCAAAGCCTGTGCCTTTAGTGTGATAGGAGATTCTAATGAGCCATTTCTTAATAAGCTTCATAATCCAAATTGGCAGGTATAGAATGCCATAAAATTCAATACCAAATCAAAGTCTGGATACAATAACATTATCTAAGCTAATCAATCCATGAAGCTCTATAGAAACCAATTGTAATGCAATTACAGCATGGTGCATATGGATACATTGTTTGGGTAAATTCAAGTAGGAAATAAAAGATTAGGCCTTTCGAATGCAATAGGAAGATAGGTAATTAAGAGGTTGCTTGTTTTTGGTAATTTCTTCATGCATGGTCATCAATTTTCACCTTTGTTACAAATGAGATCTATCATCTAGAGGGATCTTGCTTTGGCCTCTAAATTAATGCAAGTCATCATGCAGAATAGGTGGAAGAGTTCCACCTAGATCCTAATATTGTAGAGTGGTTCAGAAAAAACACATTATATATATTAGAATGTGAGTGTAATCCTGTAGCCTTTCTATATTTTGTTGTGCTCAATCAATCCAAGACAAGCAATTCCAGGGAGGATATGTAAATCCCATGGCCAACAAGAGACCATTGGGTAGTAGAGAATGGAAGGGGATATTTTGCATCTTGCTAAAGACACCAATTTGGTCTTTTGATATAGTATCCACATCCATATGTAAGAGGTTTCAAGTTCTAACTAAAAAGACATTGGAAAATAAGTTAATGCAGGGAAACCCAATGTATGGGATTTCTCATAAGTCGCTATGAATGTAGAAATGATCCACATGTAAGATATTCATTCTTCACTTTAATCCTTGATAGTTTTCATCATTAATTTTCCAAAAGTAAAAAAACCACAGTAAGCCAAAATAAAATGAGCTGCTTGTTTACCATACTGGAAAATAACAGATATCAAGCTTACCTCACTAGCAAGGCTATATTTTGCATGGTCAATAGCATGACGTGATGCTCTGCCAATACTTTCCTTTGTCCTTGATAGCGTCTCTAGCATTCCTTCAAAAGTTTCCCTAGAAATTGTTGCTTCTATATCCCCACTAAGTGTCTCTCCAACCAATTTTTGACCTTCTTCACTTTATTCCAGATCCATCGTATTTGGCAGACCCCATTGCTACACATTAACTCTGGGCCTTCTTGATTTTGTATGAGAAATGGAATCCTTTGTATCCTCAGTTGTCTCACCATCTAAGTGAAGTTGGAGTGGTGAATTGTGATCTGAACTACTCCCTCGGATTGGTGAAGGACTAGAAATAAACGAAATAGAATTCTCAGTTTCTTCAATTGAAGCAGAATGTGGCAGAGCTGCAGAACGTGCTTGTTCTCGCTTAGCTTTTGCAACTGCTATAATATGCTTCATAGATATAGATGGGGTAGAAATGTCAGAATCATTTGACATAGTTCTGAATTTTACTTCTTTTGCAGCATCATACTTGTAACATAAGACAAAATGCTAAGAACATAAAAAGCTGAAAATCCCCATCATAATATAATAAGCTTATTTGACTAACCTCAGTGAAAATTTATCTAATGGAGATCACATGGCTAAATTGAGTATCACTCAAACTACATTTTGACCATCAATATAATGTTGGCAGCATTTGCACAAAAGTGCACACAAGACAAATATGCAGTCATCTCACTAAGATACAACAATATGCACTACTCCAACCACCCAAGGAGCTCATACTATCATGTTCGATCTCAATTATGTCAATTTTTTTTCCCAATTCTCGATTATCCTATCCAAACATGTTCTCAAAACATAATCAAAGCTTTGTCAATCCAAAGGACAACTATGGGGTGTAGTGGCTATATTCTATAGGTTTAATCCCATTGTCTCTTGTATTTGTTTTACCATACTTATATTTCTCTTATTATTGTTTCATGTTTTGTTGTTTCTGTGAGATTCCAAGATGTGTTGCATTTCAAATTTTCCTTGATAGAGAGTAAAGTGAACTCACTACAATTACCACCACGAGAAAACCTATCAAGTTCTGAGCACCAAATAGACACTATCAAGTGCCAAATAGAATAAAGCACAATTCAAAAGTTGGATTCCCCAATTTGGGAAACATTGAAATGGTGTACAAAATAAAATAAGTATGAACAATAAGGCATTGCTCTCTTGCTGATAGAAACATAACTTCCATTCTTGAAAATTTTCTTATAGTAACACATTGATGAAACATTAATCGACATGCCTCGCTTTCCCTTCTAGCTCCTCCAATGATGAATAACATCAAATTCTTTTCAACTATGAAGTTGCACAGTGCATTCACTAGAAATCATTGAAATACAACTAGCACAAGGCTTTATAAATTTCACAAGCATCAAGTAGAATTATCATGAATGGTGGAATACAAGTCCATCTAAATTGGGGTATATGTTATGAGAAACTACTGGAATCCTAGACAATCAATGGTTACTATTGCTATAGAATCATATCTCTAGATGATACTCGAATGCTCAGCTGAGACATGGAACTATGCAAAATGCTAAGAACATAAAGCACAATTCAGAAGCCAAAATGCTAAGAACATGAAAAGTTGAAAATCCCCATCATAATATAATAATCTTATTTGACTAACCTCAACGAACATTTATCTACTAGTGATCACATGGCTATATTGAGTATCACTCAAACTACATTTTGACCATCAATATAATGTTGGCAGAATTTGCACAACAAGTGCACACAAGACCAATATGCAGTCATCTCTCTAAGATACAACAATATGCACTACTCCAACTACCTAAGGATCTCATACTATCATGTTTGATCTCAATTATGTCAATTTTTTTCCCAATTCTCGATTATCCTATCCAAACATGTTCTCAAAACATAATCAAAGCTTTGTCAATCCAAAGGATGACTATGGGGTGCAGTGGCTATATTCTATAGGTGTAATCTCATTGTCTCTTGTATTTGCTTTACCATACTTATATTTCTCTTAATATTGTTTCATGTTTTGTTGTTTCTGCGAGATTCCAATAGGTGTTGCATTTCAACTTTTCCTTGATAGAGAGTAAAGTGAACTCACTGCAATTACCACCACCAGAAAACCTATCAAGTTCTGGGTACCAAATAGACTACTATCAAGTGCCAAATAGAATAAAGCACAAATAAGAATTTGGATTCCCCAATTTGGAAAACATTGAAATGTTGTACAAAATAGAATAAGTATGGACAATAAGGCATCGCTCTCTCACTGATAGAAACATAACTTCCATTCTTGAATTTTTAATTATAGTAACACATTGATGAAACATTAATCGACATGCCTCGCTTTCCCTTCTATCTCCTCCAATGATGAATAACATCAAATTATCTTCAACTATGCAGTTGCACAGTGCATTCACTAGAAATCATTGAAATACAACTAGCACAAGGCTCTATAAATTTCACACACATCAAGTAGCATTATCATGAATGGTGGAATACAAGTCCATCTAACTTGGGGTATATGTTATGAGCAACTACAGGAATCCTAGACAATCAATGGTTACTATTGCTATAGAATCATATCTCTAGATGATACTCAAATGCTCAGCTGAGACATGGAACTATGCAAAATGCTAAGAACATAAAGCAAAATTCAGAAGCCAAAATGCTAAGAACATAAAAAGCTGAAAATCCCCATCATAATATAATAAGCTTATTTGACTAACCTCAGTGATCATTTATCTACTAGTGATCACATGGCTAAATTGAGTATCACTCAAACTCCATTTTTACCATCAATATAATGTTGGCAGCATTTGCAGACAAGTGCACACAAGACCAATACGCAGTCATCTCACTAAGATACAACAATATGCACTACTCCTACCACATAAGCCAAAATGCTAAGAACATAAAAACCTAAAAATCCCCATCATAATTTTACTTATTTTTCAGCATCATACCTGTAACATAAGCCAAAATGCTTAGAACATAAAAAGCTGAAAATCCCCATCATAATATAATAAGCTTATTTGACTAACCTCAGTGAACATAAATCTACTTGTGATCACATGGCTAAAATGAGTATCACTCAAACTGAATTTTGACCATCAATATAATCTTGGCTGCATTTGCACACAAGTGTACACAACACCAATATGCAGCCATCTCAATAAGATACAACAATATGCACTACTCCAACCACCTAAGGAGCTCATACTATCATGTTCGATCTCAATTATGTCAATTTGTTTTCCCAATTCTTGATTATCCTATCCAAACATGTTCTCGACACATAATCAAAGCTTTGTCAATCCAAAGGATGACTGTGGGGTGCAGTGGCTGTATTCTATAGGTTTAATCTCATTGTCTCTTGTATTTTATTTACCATACTTATATTTCTCTTAATATTGTTTCATGTTTTGTTGTTTCTGTGAGGTTCCAAGAGGTGCTGCATTTCAACTTTTCCTTGATAGAGAGTAAAGTGAACTCACTGTAATTACCACCACCAGAAAACCTATCAAGTTCTAAGAACCAAATAGACTAGTATCAAGTGCCAAATAGAATAAGTATGAACAAATAGAATAAGTATGAACAATAAGAAGGTCATGAATTTAAGAATCAATTGAAGCAAAGAGAGTCCTAATTGAAGTTAATGACCAATCCAAAATCCAAAAGCCACAACCAGTCTCAGATTGTTTGGCATTCTTGTAGCCCCACAGAAGATGCTTGATTGCTTTTCTTGTCACAGAGCACAGGCTATCATTATAACCTTTAGAATGAAGCATGGCTATCAGGGACCAACCATCTCAGAACTCTAGCTTTAAAGTATGTACTTGCTTTACAAATGCCCTGAAATTTCCAAACCTACCTTAGTTCATGATCTTAGGCCACCCATATTTCATTAAGTCTTTGTTTAAGAGAAACTCATGTAGGTCCTAATGTAAATCTCTTTTGTCCTGTAGTCAAAAGTCTTACATTGAACCATTTCCAATCGTTTAAAGTGAGACCTTGCACATCCAAGTTTTTTTTTCATGGGATGGTTTGAGGTATGATTCTACAAAGAGCTTATTTGTCTATTGCATGTATTATGTGCCTTTTGCCATGGCTAATCACTCTCCATGGAATCCAATTTCCTAAAGTCTCAGCACTCAAGTACTGCCATGTATGAAAGATTATTTTGGCCAAACTTTAACCTGAGAAAAAAGGAGCTATACATATATGTGTTGTATTCAAATTTTATGTCTGAAAGGGCTTGTCTGCTAAGTCCCTGACACTACGAGGGTCATCAAAATCACAATGAAGTTCTTTAAATACTAGATTCCAAGCCTGACACACCTGCTTGAGTGATCCTGACATGGGAATTCTAAAAGTCTTAGCACCAATGATAGTGTCACATAAACCAAACCACCCTTTTATGTCTGCAACATGCATCACCATCTGAATATGATGCCAAACAAGAGTTTGCTAGGGAGCATTCTGAGACATGTTTGTTACAATCTATTTTGATGCTAATTTCCCCTGAGCTTTTAGGTCTGTCAACCCTATGCCTCACCGACCATTATTTTTACATGTAACAAAAATCAAAGTCACATGATTTGAACACAGGATCAACCCAACAAATTTGAAGATCAGGAATATCATTTGGATTCAAGAAAACTAGAAAAAAATCTAAAATGAAACTGATACAAATAGAAAAAGCTAAAAAAATGCTAAATTTTTTACCAAAACAAGAAATTTTTTGTATGGACTCTGGAAGTTTTTAGTTTGGACTCATCAAGTTTCTGGTATGGAATTGCCATCTTCGTTTATACTAGCTGAATAATTGTTAAATCTTGGAAACCCTCCCACTGTTTACTGAGTATGGTTAGCTCATTTCAGCAGTAAGTTTGATTCAGTGAGTATTTTGACTCCTCATTGAGTCTGTAATAATATTAGAACAACTACAACAACCTCTAAGAATGCAACATTAATTTACAAAAATGTTTTTGATCCCCACTAAGATCTTCAATAATATTAAATCAACTACAACAACCTCCAAGGATGCAACATTTATCTACAAAAATGGTTTTTGACCTTTGGGCGGATACTGCAGGTATACAGATCTTCCTTCCTTGGATGCTTCAAATTGCTACAATAGCCGAAGAGCTATCGTTTATTTACAGCTATTAATACCCCAGCTTGAACCAATAGTCATTAGTAGGTCATTAAGGGCATTTTGTGTTGTCTTACAACACCATTCACATGTCATTTTCTATTCAACAAGTGCATAAATTATCCTTTTCTCCTTTATTTTGACTCCACTGACCTGTTTTGGCTGGGATGTATCACCTTGCCCATAGGAATTGGATTGGCTGTAATTTCCAATAATTGTGTGTCAATTCTGCACTATATAATACAAATAGCTAGTTCAGTTATTTACCAAGGCATGCAAAATAAAAGGTGGGAGTTGGGATATAGAAAGAGAAGCCAAGTAAAAAACTAATCAACCTAACTTATTGCAGCCACAACTCAACCTAAACAGGTTTACCTTCTACAAGAGCATCATCTTTCTATGTTCCCATAAATGGACCTGGGGCATAACCTTCCATCAAATTAATTATTGAAAGAGAGGATAAGGAAGAAACTGATAGGGTTATGGGTAAGGATCTCCTATCAAGAAAATTTCCATTTAGCATTTCCAATCCATTCTACCCTATAGCGATTCATGTTGCTGATGTTATTGACCAGGATTAGAAGAGCCCTAATATGAGTTATGACAAGTTGAGGTGAGCAATGAAAACAGACAAAATCACTACCAGATTGAAGGACCTTAAAAAATCATGGGAAACCACTAAGGTGCACAATAATGGCTTATAGTTATAAGAATAGAAGGTGAAAGACCTTCCAACTTTCTTGGTTAATTGTCCCAAGGAGGCACAATTTATTAAATACAATGATGCATTTCCATATATTAAACATGTGGCATTGATATGTTAATTTTTGGATAAATTCATCCAAAAGATAGGTGTGCCGAATGCTGTGCAAGTCATTACAGATAATACTTCTAATTAATGGAGAAGCACCCCACATTCTTTTAAACTCCATGTGTTGCTCCTTATATCAGTTTAAGTTTTGAGGATATAAGAAAAATTTACTATGTTAAGAATGATTGAATCAGTGAGGAACATCACCTTACATGTAATATAATTCATGCATGGAATGAAAGAAAACAACAAAGGAAACTCATCTTCTTACCATCAACATACTGATGGGGTAATTGTACCCCACCATCCTGGCCACATGTAGAGTAACCACTTAGATGGAGGTGTCCCTTTAAAGGTTCCACTACCAAGGCCCTTTTGAACCAGGATGTTGTTTCACCAAGTGCCTATACAAATGAATTCAACGTTTAGAAATAATATTTTTTAATAAATCCATACAACTCTCTTGTATGGAAATAAAATATTATACTCAATATTAAGTTGAAAGATAGTGAGTACAGATGGATGAACTAGTTCACATCACAATGTAGATGTTCGAAATTTAAAAGAAATATGATAGTTAGGTTTTAAAATAGACAGCAAGATTCAAAGCTTCATATTGATGTCATGGAATGTGACGGGTCATTCAAGAGGTGGGAGAAATACCTCATACAATCAACCCTTCAAGACAACCAACTAAATATCATTATTGAAAGAGTCAAAAGTCAAACAACTTTCAACTTCATCTCTTATTCATGGGAGTTGCAAGGGAGAATACCTCTGTATGATAATAAAGAGGAATGCAATCAAGGCTCAATCTATGAACTAGCATCTTTTCCACCCCCCCACATCATTCAGTAAAAGGGGTGACACTGCTGCTAGATGCTACTAGATTACCAAATTACTAATATAAATATAGATTGTGAAATGGTCTTATTCACTCTACTCACCTACATCCCAGAAGGTACAATGCAACTCTGATACTTTCTACCACAAAGTATATTATTGTGGGGATTTTAATAATAATAGAAAGGTGTGAAGAGAGAGTTGGAGAACAAATGACCATAGTGGGTGCATCAAACAAGAAATTTTGGAACCACTGCAAATTGGCAATAGACTATCAGATGTCACTTGGAGACAATAACATCTAGCAACAGACGGGTGATACACTTGATAAAAATGACAAAAAGGAAATGAGAGGATCCATGCTATAATTTATGCTAGATTGGATATAGATTTTATTCCAACTTGTGGTAGGTTACTTTTCCAGCAAATCTGCTTGCTTGGTCAGATTAAAATTTCAGTAATAAGATGAGGTCAACGCCTTTATAATGGCATTAGAAAAGGGATACTGATGGATCCAAGTGCCTTCCACATAGTACATTACCTGTAGACTCTACATTTCTCTTTCAGAGTCGCAGAAGTCCATTCAAGCAATCACCAGAATAAAGCATTTGGTGCCCTGAGGCCCCTCACAAATGGTGACTCACATTAGATACAATGTATGTTATTCTAAAAACAACTAAATTTCCAATAAAATGGGATAGAATGACCCCTAGAACTAAGCATAACAAAAAAAGCAAGCCTAGGGAACAACTTCAACTGACCACCCAAGAGATGGAGCAGAAAACCTTTTCAATATAGGGAAACAACAGAAGACTAGAGAGTTAGAGAGGCAACTCTATTTTTTAAGAATATCAAGCTAAAGTGACTAAGATTTGACCAAAAATAGATGGCAAAGACACCACTAAATTCTACTTTCAGTACTTTAAGAAAAAGAATTACACTAAGAGGATATCAGATTCAAACATAGGCAAGAGGGACTAGCCAAATATGAAGCTCGTATAACAAAGATATGTCAGAACCATTTTCATAGGATCATTATGTCTCCAGCATACAATAGTATGCAAGAAAGAAGTGAAAGAGAAAGTGAGGAAAATCATCCCAGTAAAGGTTGCAGCATTTGTGTGGAATTTTCTCTTCAGAGTCCAAACCTTTGGATTGATTTATTGAAAATTGATGATATTCCACCATGGGAAAACATGTGAATATGTGATTGAATAAACTTATTCCAAGTGGTCAGAAGACAAGCCAACAGAATACTTCTTTAAGGCATGGCCTTCGAGGAATCCCTTGAAAAATATCCTAGTGCTTAAGACACATGAACAGTGATTGGAGAAATAACCTACAGGTTGATATTGAAGATGAGTTATGGGATGGAAATCACTGAATGGATGGAGTGAGAAAATTAGGGTAGCGATGCAAACTTGAGTGGATAAGGTCCTGCAAAAGTAGATTGAATACCAGACAAGACTTCCCAATCAGCTGTTAACTTAGACAAGATGTCCATAGCACTTTCATAAATGGAAAATGACAAATATCAGGGTAGATGGATTGCCACTGAGCTTTGGAAGACTACTTGGAACTCTGTTGGCCCAATTCCTCTACAGATATACAAGGAAGAAATCTGAAACAACAGTGTTATTAAATTCATAATCAAGGCCGATGACCTGGAAGTAGAATTGATTTCAAATTGAAGGGCCATCATGCAATAAAATGTATCTTTTAAAAATAATTGCAAAGGTCCTTGCTCTTGGAAATAAAACATATTCTATAGACAATTATTAGACCCGATCATATAGGATTTATATGGGGAAATTTATTATGGGGTAGATGTCTGGGATGCCATGCCTTGTTCATCAAAATTGACTTTGAAAAAGCTTATGATGGAATAAGTGGACCTTTATCCTAGCCATGCTACAACATTGGGCTTTGGCCCCTTATTTCTCTGGACACTTTGGCCTACCTTTCCATCACTAGATGCAAATGAGGATGTGAGCAAGTTACAACTTGACCAAATCAATCAGCCAGTTTTCCATCAATCCCTGGCCTCTATATCATGGGAAAAAGGTTTGAGGTATCTAATTGCAACAAAAGTGGGCCTAGGTCTAATCAAGTGAATTCCCTTTCCTGAGCTAGAAGTAGGTCAAAGAGTCAAAAGGCCACTTCCCACATGACTCACTTCTTACAATCTTGAAGGATCAAGAAGCTATTTCCAGAATATAACTAAATGCAGATGAAAATGCATGGACTGTCAGGCTATATGGAAAGCATGAATGTCACTTAAGTAAGCAGTTTTAGGGTGGAATGATAAATAACCAAATAATAGCAGCCAAAACTAGACTTCATAAATTAGGACTAACAATGCAGGATGTCTTTTGAGGGCATAGAGTACAATCATGCAAGGAAACACCTGCTCTGGTTAAATGCATGCTTTTAAAACTAAGTTAGATACACAATGTTGAGTTAGAGTGAGGCTGTGCAAGAAATATATTTACTTGCTAGAGATCGGTGCTAGGAAGAAATATTGGTACTATTCGCTAATTTTGGGACAAGAAGTCATCTCAATATGCATCAGGCCATGCAACTATCCAATAAGAACACTGTGATGTTAGTATTTTTTTTGTGTATTACAAGATGCATGCTTTCCAAAAAATTGGAAGGGAAGAAAAAAGGTTGTTTGTATTTTTCTTGGCTTTTGTCAAGTAACAAAAAACAATACAAGCAGTAATATTACAAAGATTCTTCAATCTCATTGTACCCCATGAACAATCTTTCTAGTGGGTACATAACAGAAAATTCTCTTCAATGTTAGTCATTGGGAATATTCAAACTTGAGCCATGGCAATAAGGATCATGAGCATGCAAAATGACCTGCATCTTTCCATAAATATTATTCAAAGAAACAAGAAATCTTGTATGAACTTTTCTTGTCTTTTGAAGACATATTGTATGTACTTTTCATGTCAAGTAACAAGAAAAAAATTACAATACAAGCAGTAATATTACAAAGTTTCTTCACTCTTGCTGTACACCATGGATAGTCTTTCTAGTGGATATACAAAATGCTCTTCAATGTTAATCATTCAAAATATTCAAACCTATGATTCCTGAGTCATGGGCGGTAAGGATCATAAGCATGTAAGTTTTCTTATTGTAGCTAAAATATAATTTCAAAAATAAAATACATCATTTTTTTCTAACCAAAAACAAGTTGATATAGATCAGTCAGTCTCAACTATACTATTGGTTGGAGTATATTTCCAAAAAGAGCAGTTAAGAGATATCCAAAATCATAAATTTCTATACTACTACAACATCCATTAAAACAACATATAAAACATACAAGTTTAGAGCTTCTTACACTATCAAAACATACCATGCAGCATCACAGCATGTTATCATTACAACTTACATGCAATAGAAAGGAATGTGCAAAACCATAAATCTCTACAAGGGTATGTCAAAAGTTAAAACTAAGTATGTAGTTTCACACCATACATCATAGGAAACATGTGAAAACAATGAATTCTCAAACTACCTTTCCTCTTCAAAATGATACTAGAAACCTCAAACCCAAGGCTTTATACTTAAATCATAAATGCTAATGAAAAGCTTCAGTGGCACAGTTAACAAGCCATCTCTAAGGATTCAAAGTGCTTATGTTTTTCATAATGCAAGATTGACATTTTGTAATTCAACAAACATATTAGGAAGCAAGTTGAGAAGACAAAGTGATGAAATCCCATGCTGCACAAAAGGCATTCTATAATTGGTCAACTTTTACTCCTTGTAATTATATATATGATAATAACATACAGAGATATCAACACCAATTCCATTATCTCCAATAAAGCGAGGTCATAATGATCAGGCTTATTCGGTAGGGTAGGGTCAACGCTTATTAGCTAAGATAGGGTGAACATGGTAGTCCAAGTAATTGAAACCTCTAGAATAATTTCTAGCAACCTTACAAGTGTTTCAGCTCCAAGACAATCATTGGTCTGTGGCCTGGGAGTGTGCTGGCAGTTTTTGAAGCCAATTTCCATCCTAAAATTGACCTATTCTCTTGGGTGTTGCTCTTAAAGGATAAATATCCCTTCTAAAATGGACAAAGAGAATGGAGAGGAGATATTGAGACTTGATATAGCTCTATGATCATATTCAACCCCCTTCTCTAAGAATATGTCATGCAAATAAGAAAATAAGGGGGTTGTTGGAATCCATGAAAACAAGAAAATAACACAAAATGAAAATAAATTCTGCTAGTACACAATATAGCTTCTTGGTATCATAATATGAGAAGGATTTTCCATAAATCCAATGCCAATCCTTTTAAATAAAGCCTCGAATATTAGGTTTGACTATCTTGTAGATTACCCCACGTATGAGTTCTCTCTTAGGAAGCCTCTTATCTACACAATTTGGGAGTATACCCAATATGACCTATTGTTGTTGTAAAGGTCTAGATTGATTCTTCTGCAATATCCCATCCATTTCTAGGTCCCTCGCGACATTAACTACATTAACAAAAGTATTAGACCACTAGAATGTTGCCTCTATTAGTTCTTGCGAGAGGTAGGGTCAGGGATAAATCATCTGTAAAATGCAATTACTAGTTAGTATATGCCTCACCATCCCTAGCCCAACTAATTTTGGCTATTGTATGGGTGTCCCTAGCTCGATAGGGAAGCTCCAACAAGGAAATTTGAACTCAAGGTCCCCAGTGTACTTAATTGTATTAAATAGATGCACCTCTAAATCACGCTTGTTAGTACTGGGTTGCTTCCTAATTTTTCTTTCTTTTACTCAACAATATTGTGCTACCATATTTCCTTAACTTCTAAGAATTCAGTCACTCTTTGGATTATTGCCTATTTCCAATAATTCTAGCCCGTGCCATGAGTGGGCTACAAATGGGCCAAGGAATAGATCAATATGATTAGAGAGTACAATCGGTGGCTAGTAGACTATGGGAGTGACAAATAAAGACAATCCATCAATGATAATCCTTATGCATGTATACTAACTAAGAATTGATTCAAAATAAAATTTTAATGATTTAAACAACTTATTAGGGGACTCAAAATAATTATTTTTTATCCAATGGAAATGCCATAAAACTAGTTGACATCACCTATTCTTTTTTCTATTTCCATGGCCTCCCTTATTCTTGGCTTAGTGTAGTGTTCTTATCTTTCCAACAACCTCGTTTTATCAATACATGTGGTGTGAGGTGTTGTGTGAGTGTTCCACAAGAGTAGATTTGTAGGATTGATCTCTACATATGTTAGCTGTGTAGACGCTTTTGTAGTGTTCGTCCCGTTTCCCCAATATAAGCTTTGGCACATGAGCATGGGATTTCATAAATTATTTTTTGTTGTCTTGGATCTAGAGGGTGTTTTGCCTTATCTAGTAGGTTTCTTATGGTGTTTCTGGGGGAAAAGGCTACTGTGATGTTGTTTCTTTAAGTAGGGTAGTGTGATCTTTGGGATATCTAATGTTTTTTGGGAGTGTTTTTTCTTCACGGATTTGTGGATGACCTTGTTGATTTATCCCTTTTTGTAGCAATTTGATATCCCAAATATCACACTACCCTACTTAAATAAACAACATAACAGTATCCTTCGCTCCCACAAACACCATAAGAAACCTACTAGATAAGGAAAAAGTCCCTCTAGTTCCAAGACAACAAAAAGGCGTTTACTAAATCCTGTGTTCATGTGGCAAATATTATACTGGGGAAATGAGACGATCACTACAAAAGCATCTACACAGCTGACATATGTAGAGATTGATCCTACAAATTTTCTCTCGCGGAACACTCACACAACACCTCACACCACATGCATTGATAAAACGAGGTTGTTGGAAAGAGAAGAACACTACACTAAGTGAAGAATAAGGGAGGTCATGGAAATATAAAAAGGAAACAACACCCTCAATAGGGACAACAACCTAAAACTCAACAGCTCTTGGAAACCGGTCATTGACAAGCTCAAAAGGTCACAAAATCAATAGTTATAGTTCAAAAGACGAACTTAAAAATATAAATGCCTATATTTATAAGAGCACTTTGACCTAGATAGAGATTGGATATCTTCGTTGGGAGGGAGGCGAAAGGTTACAGGTTTTTGGGAAGCGGGAGAAGAATGAACGCTGTAACCCTAGGCTCCACCCTAGCTGCCGAGGAAGAACATGGCCGCCAGGATGACCCTGGTCTGGTTAATCATTCTTTGGATGGCTTTATTCAGTATTCCGATTCAAAATATCCGGTATTGAAGCGTTTCCACATTGTACAGCGGCCGTTCTCCTCCAGGACCGCATCTTCTTGGCAGACAGAGATCTTGAAGGCGGCTACACTTGCATGCCGTTTATCTGGTTATGTCCCAATCTCTTTTTTGCAGGGTTTGCAGGTGAAAGACTATGCATGCACAGGAGTGCATTTCTTGGCGGAGAATTTGATAGATGCTGGCATTACTGGCAGCTCTCAATGGATTAGAGGGAGTACGCCGGTCGATCCCCACAGCGGTGAGGATTGGAGGACGGGTATTTATTTATTTCGATGGGGATTTCTTCAAGCATTATAGCACTTGTCTGCAGAACTCTTTCGGAATGCATACCTCTTCAGAGCTGGTCATTTCATTGGCAAGGAGAGGAGGGCGAGGAGCGTGATCTATAGAAGGCCAGTATTGGCCTATCGATTTGAAGATGAAGGGTATGAAATTAATTCCTGTCTTTCTAATCCGGGATATAAGACAGAGGTAGGAAACTTTCAAATTTTTGTGAATCTGCCTTTAGGAAAAACTTTATTGCTGTGGGTTATTTCTGAAGATACAGGGGAGACTCTAAAAACCTTGATAGTGCAGAAAGAAGGATATTCCCCAACTCTTTTTTACATACTGCATGAGGGTAAAGTGTTGCATGAGGGTAAAAAGTTGAGGGATTGCCAGGTTTATAAAAAATCTACTTTGCATGTGATGTATCGATTACGGGGAGGAAACAAAGGAACATCAGGGCCCTCTTCATACAAAGACGCAGCTCGAACAAAGGGATCACAGTCCACAGCAGCTCCACCAACATCACAACCCAAGCCGTATATTGTGGAGAAGCTGGATGTTATCCCATCTCTGGAAGTCAAGAATATAGAGGTAACACAACTATTCAGCACCCTTCAAACGCATGCTCTCATTTTCTGTTTTAATGGGTTTTGGCCCAGATCCTTTGATCTTCATAACTGGATCTACACAAACTGGACAACAAATTGTCAAATACTTTTATGTTTCAAAGGATTTTTTGTTGTACAGTTTGAATCAAAGGAAGAATATCTAAAGATCAGGGAGCAGGGTCCTTGGTTCTGGGGGAGAGCGGGGCTTTTCATAACCCCCTGGTTCCCTGAGTTTGATGCCAACACTATGGTGGTAACCAAAATGCCGATATGGGTACGGCTGCCAAACTTGCCTCTTCCTTTCTGGCATCATCTAGTCTTGGAAGACATTGGTAATCTGCTTGGGAAGTTCATTAAAAGTGATTCTGATATGAATGAACAAGGTTTATTTACTTATGCAAGAATCTGTGTGGAGATCAACCTTAGCAAAGGTCTTCCTGATAGAGTCCAGCTGATATATGAAAAGCACAAATGGATCCAGGCACTGGACTATGAAAATACTGCTTTTAGATGCAGATTTTGCCATTTGACAGGACATTTACAAGACTCGTGCCCTCTTTCAAAAAGGTTCCCCAAAAAGAAACAGGGGTTGCATCAAAAAAGGAAAACATGGCAGGCAAATTATGCTCCCTCTATTGATGAGGAATCAGAGGGTGAGGAGAGCGAACCAGAATAACAACAAAAGCACGAGGCCAATGAGGAAACAGTGCATATAGCTGAAACAGTGGAGACATGTCATTCAGAACCAAAAATTGATGGTAAGGAAACTATCATGGAAAATATACAACAAATGGCTTCCCCCTTAACTGGGTTCAAGTGTGCACATGAATCAGAAAATTCAGAATCAGATAAAGAAAAAACGCCTCCTCAATCAGCAGTGGAGCAGGCGAGTAAAGAACTGATTGTAGTTGTACCTCAGCAAGGGGGATGGACAGAAGTGAAATCAAAGAAGAGAGGGAAGAAAGGGAATTTAGAGGATTATTATAAAACCCCTAATCCCTAGAAACTGATGTAATATTATTGTTTTCTATTATTTTTTCTGCAGACCTATGGTCTTGTCTCGAATGTGCTTATGCACCTACAAAATGTAATTTTATATCGCCTCGGCTTGATAAATAAAATTACGATTTTTTTTCTTGGAAAAAAAAAGAGCACTTTCACCTCATTATTCTTCATCTCTAGCATGCATTGACGATCACTATGAATATGGACTAAGCTATGTGAAGTCCAAAACGTTGGTTAAAAAACCCTACACAGGTTCCTCTCTTCACATATATTCTCCCGCGACAATGTATTCATTACTCCTAATATGTCAAAAAAGAGGTTTCAATATAGATATGTAGAAATGGAATGTTGTAAAACATCATATGTGCAACTCAGTAGTATAAATGCTAACACTCAAACATGAATAACACATCAACTGAATATAAACAAGTGCACAACCAAAAAATATCATGAAATGACAATTGAATACTTATATTTATTTGTTTGGTGGGTAGACTCCTTCTTGAGCCTTCAACTTCATCATCTTCTTCATTCACAACTGCGTTGTTTCTTATCCAAATGTTGGGATGGATAATAGGTTCTTCATGAGTTGAGTCCTTCATATTCCTCATCGCTTGAGGAATATTCTTTGAATCATGAGAGATTGATCTTCAGTTGCGCCCATCTTCTATTCTCTTATTATGATCTAAGCTTCTTCTTGTGTGCACTCTTCCTAGAGTTTGTTGAAGGTAATCAACTTTCTTCTGGCACACATTTCTCGAATGAATGAATCCCATGATCTTAGGAGGCCATTCAAGGTGGTTATAAAAATCTCTTCTTTTTGTTTTATTGCTTCGTCATAGCATCGAACACTTCCTTTTGGTGTCTTCAAGGATGACACATGAGGGATGAGATGATCCTTATAGAATCTACAATGATTCTCTTTATTCTAGCCTTAGCCTCATCCCCCTCGGGCTCTTATAACTTCCTTACTGAAATACTGATCCAAGTCATTTTCTTCAAGGATTAGGGAGGTCCTATATTTCCATGCTCAGAAGTCATCATCTTCACCAAGATTGTCATCAAGTTGGGTGTGATTAGTCATTTTGAAATGAGAACCTCAAATGGAAATAACAAATATTTAGATCTTACCAATTTGAGGTGTCTGACCTGGTTCCAGAGTTGGATGATCTAGGGTTTGTCAGGAAAAACCCTATTTTTTCAAACTTCTAATTGGACAGAAATATGCACCTCTTCAAGTCGAGCTTTCCAATGCAATCCTTTTCTAAAGCCAGTGGTGGGAATCTCCCGAAACAAGAAGCCCTAGTTTCCCAATTTATTCTATAGAATTATCTTATATTTATTAGGCTGTATCTCTGAATTTTTGGATCCTTATAGTATGAAACTTTGCACTAAGATATCTTGATATGTATTATTTCCAAACCCACAGGTTAGATTAGAAATGGAATCTCCAAGTGGGACTTATGTTGAGTTTCCCAAGGTGACTTTTTTAGGGCCTCCTCAGCATAGAAAAATTGTACAGACTTCCATGTGTCACTGTTTCACATTTTGAGTCTAAAAATTGAACCAAAAACTACAGTTTGCTCCCTATCTACAACATCTTATGAAATTTCATTTGGACCTTCCTATCCTGAGATATAGCGATTCTCCCTAGGTCACCTGTTTATGACTATATTCTGGAGGACAATGGAACCCTCATTTGGAGGAATCACATCGCCTGAAGTATAGAGAATCTGAGGATGACACCTTTGTACAAGGTACATCAAGATTTCCTCTTCGTCCTATAAAAGTTCAGGTTCCTGGGCCTTCTCCAATCTCTAGTTGTAGCGAAAGTTTCGAGATTACTAAATTCATTCTTCTAGGGTTTTCAAGCATGAAACCCTAATTTCCAGTAGCTACCATTGTAATTGTATTTCAGATGCATAGTGCCTTCTTTCAAGGTGGCTCTGATACCATGTTATTTTTCCTAAGTTAATTTACTTAGTATATTTATATGAAAGAATAGCAAGCACAACAATACATCAAAGATACACAAGAGACACAAGACATAGAGATTTTCATTGGGGAAACCATAAAGGAGAAAACCATGCAAAATTCCTTAGAATAGTTTTGTAACAAAGATAAGGTGACACGATAATAGGCCAAGAAAAATATGTCTGCAGCAGCTCTCTGTCCCTCCTCTTCCTCCCTCTCCTAAAGCACACAATGAGCACACATGAGTGATAAAGTGAAGTGTATATCAAATAAGGAGGGAGCCTCCCTATTTATATTCTTCCATTGAGTTGTTAACTCAACCACTAGGTCACCTAGGTTACTTGTGGGGTTGACTTACCCAAGAATACACACAAATACATTTTACTTTATTTAACATGGGGACTATTTCCCCCACTTACACTAGAGGGTTTACCTCAGTGACCATACACAATGATGACATCCCCAAAGGAGGAACACACATCCCGATGGGGGTACAACAATATACAATAGTAATATATATGAGAATATCTTCCAAAGTTACAATTACAACAAGCGTGGGTACTAATAATCACTTTTAATTCCTTAATTCATCATTATTATACGATTGCAACAACATACAAAAGACCAACATAATCAATGCATCATTTCTCATTCATAGTCATTCATACAAAAGTAACAAAATTGAATTACATAAGCATAATGAAGCATCAAGCATAGAATCATAATGGTTATTATCAATGAATAACATCATCCAATACATCATTGGTCCCATCACTAATACATTTGGGCATATTTTTCCACCAAATACTTCCATGTTTTGAAGATCCATGGATTAATACTTCATTTTTTTTATCATGGAAGAAAAACCGTGGCAATATTGACGTTTTTAATTTTCAACGAACATCTATCTCTATATCGACGATATATGGCTATCTAATTTGCACACCCAAGAAACTAATGCTAGCTTTCAACATCGGCTTTTGGCTGTTTACGCGTGGGTCAAGTTGTAATGGCATTAATAATTATCCTTGTTGAGTTAGAGAAGGCTTCTCTTTTTGCTGAAGCTTCACAACTCTACTCAGATTTAAAATTGTATTTTGTGTTACAAATCTGTTGAGTCTAGGTGAAGGGGTACCCTATCTAAAAGAAGCGTTTTATTTATAAAAATGATCAAGAAGTTGCATTAGCTGCCTCCCAGTCCCTCTCTGACAAGCACACAAAGTGTCTATGGAGTCTCCAGTCTAAAAAATCAATCCTTCCATCATTGAGAGCGTAATGTGAGAATGTGCATGGAATCGTCTGTCCATTGTACCACCTAACTCATGCAATTTCGGCACATTTGCTATAGTTGCAATTGATTGAGCACGGATTGAGCCCAGAATTCTTTATCAACCATATCCAAAACTAGAGAGATCAGTCATACTCTGCAATAATCATCTGGCCATAAATTCATAAAAGGTAAGCACGCATTCTTTTTGGGGGGATACAAACTAACATTGAGGATCAAAATAACAGTTGTATTCTTCGGGTCATGTACCTTAAGAATGAATTTAACAACCTTGCAACTCCCTCCTTTTATTTAAACCAGAGTAATTGCAACAAGAGGGTCCAGTCAACAATGACTCTAGCCAATTCATTTTTTTTTATAGACCCGATGCTCCACTAAGCTATTGTTCATTGACACATTGTTAATCGATTTCCATAGTAGAAGGAAAACCTTCATTTCGACCATTTGGTCCACCTAGTGTTCCAATGCCCAAACTATCAAGGTCTCCTTGTGAGTAAATAAAAGGCCATTACACAACACTTGTTAGCATCAATGAAAACTTCAGTCTGTTAGACACAATGCTCACTGAGAGGTGGGGGGGGGTGAATCAGTGAGCTAAGGATTCAACTCAATTTCAAATTTTTCTACCAATATTATATCATTATTTCACAATTTCTTCAACAACATATTTATCAAATAACAATATCAACTAGGCACATGCCATTCATCAATTAAACATGTCACTATCAATACATTACACAAGGGACACAAGATATAGTTTTGTAATCTTTATATAAGTGGAGACTTCAATCTCCAATATGGTCTACAACCCATAAGATGGCACCACCCACCATAATGGTTTATTCAACTACAACTGACTAGGATGCTACAACATCCAAACAAGATTCAACTTGTCAAAAGACCAATAAGTCTTTTCCCAGCTCCACCCAACCTCCCTATACAAATTTCAAATTACAAATTACAATTGATACATCACACTCTTCCAAAGTTTTCCACAGGAACAGACATCAAAATTACCAATCAACAAGTCTTCATTCTGTACTCAACAAGTAATTCAACATACAACATACTGCAGCCCTGTCTCAACTCTGTCCATACACCATTAGTATCTTGTCTTCAGTACTGTCTACATCAACATATAGGCTTCCAAACTGTATAATTTTACACTTATACAAAAAAAAATTTAACTTGTAAATTTTTTTTTCTTCTACTTTGGCAGATTGATTTCTCCCTCATGTGATCACCATAAGGAAACCAACAAGCATGGCTAGATAGCCATTTCAACAATGAACAAGACCATATCACAAGATAAATATATTGACACACACACAACCTTTGGCAAGCATTTCAAAATAGCTTCTCAGCCTCTTTGGAACATCAAAACATATTTATTTCCATTTTGGCATACTCCTATTTCACACAAGTGAATACTCTATGGAGACCTGAAGTCATGAGCAGATGGACAACTTACCAATGAATGGATCCATGACATTTGATAAATTTACTTGCACAAAGATAGCCCTTGGCGGGCATTTCCAACTGACCTCTCAAACTCACATTAGAGGAAATTTCAATTTAAAATGGGCCTTCCAAAAATAATACAAATTCCATGTCATCATGTATTAGCCAATCAAAATTCTTTATAATTAAAAAAGGGAGCACCTCTTAAACAATTTTTTAATATAAATTTGGGGATAGGTATCATAAATAAAACTATGTTTTTTGTTCGTATTTTCGACATATCTCCCTTTGTTTTTACTCAAATTTCGATCGGAAGAGCTCGTTGGATGTGGAATTAAATTCTGTATCCAACGAGTACCCATTTGGCATACTTTTGATGGGCCCCACTACCCTAGAAACAAGAAATACCCCAAAAACGTGAAATACCTGAAATACTTTTTTCAGGTATTTCTTGTTTTTGGGGTAGCGGGGCCCGTCAAAAGTATGCCGAGTGGGTACTCGTTGGATGCATAATTTAATTCTACATCCAACGAGCTCTCCCGATCTAAATTTGAGTAAAAACACAGGGAGATATGTTGAAAATACGAACAAAAAAATAGTTTTTTCTTTTCTTCCTCCAAAATTAATAAATATTATTTTATTATTTTAACTATTATTTTATTAATTTTCCATAGGAGGCCCATTTTGAGTTGAAATTTCCTTTAATGTGTTTTTAACACTTATTAATTTTCTTTTGTTCTCAGTATGCAAAATATTATTTTTCCTATTTTTGGCAGATTAATATTTTGCATATGATATCATGATAAAAAAACATGAAGGTATGGATGGATAGTCAGTTCACCAAGGAACATGCCTATGCTACCTGATGAATTTTATCGCCAAAATAAATCCTCCTTGTGGGCATTTCAAAATGCCTTTCAAATTTCCTAAATCTAACACAACCAATTTTCTTATGTTCTTAAAATGCAAAATAATATTTTTCTTACTTTTGGCAGATTTATATCTTTGTCATAAAACACTCCACAAGATAACTGAGATCATGGTTAGATGAAACCATAGACAAGATATAGCCTTACACTTTCATATTATTTTTCTCATCATCCCATGAGATAGGGCAGGCATTTCCTTGAGGCCACTGAGGCAGTTTTTCCTGTACTGGAATAGTGCAAAACAGATTGAAACTCTATTTTGGCAAACCATTATCTCTGTCATCAAACATCTTCTTTGATAACTGAGACCATGGTGAGATAGCCTCTTCAAGAGGCTATAGGATGATAGCTTCAGATAATTTTTATCATACACCTATAAGGTACGGCAAGCATTTTCCCAAAGCCACATGAGCTCGTTTTTCCAACACAGACAATTTCCTTAGTCTGGTCCAATCTGCCTAAAACACTGTTTTTGCAGGTTCATAACTTCTTCCTCGGCTACTTCCAAGACAATCTAAATACATGCTCAGGTAGGCCAAATATCAATCTATAAGACCCCCATATGGTGCGGGCATTTTGTTCAACACACAATTTGTGGCGGGAGTTTTCTTAAGGCTACCTGAGCCAGTTTTCCAACACTTGGTCATTTTCCTGTTTTTCACCAAATTACCATATTTTTCCAAAATGATTGTCATTAATGTTGTCATCAATGACAATCCTATTCATCATAGTATTCATGTTTTTCTTTATTGAAATTGGTATATAATATACTGCATTTAGAAATATACTTATATCTAATGTATTTGACAAGTTACTGTTTGGTATGGTGTACGCAAGATAATTACTTGTCACTATAGGGATTTTTCACTATGAATGAAAATGCAAGGAATCTTGCTCAGTTTAGAGTAGCATTAGAGGCGAGGGGAGATGGAAAATGTTATTGCCCTTGCTCTGATTGCAGGGGATTGCAAAGAAGAATAAATTTAACAACGACAGCTGAAAGACATTGTAGGGAAAAGGGGCACACTGAAGGGGGTTATGAATATTGTCCCTTGGTAAGAGGTTATTCAATTTTTAATGTATTCTCTGTAATAGTCATCATGTCATGAATTTCAGTAAAATGTCTTATCATTTTATTATATGTTCTATACAAACTAATTTTACTACATTGTTTGTAAATATATAGAGAATGCCCCCAAAATGTCCCCTTCCAGAGGGTTATTTGCCGAGTACTAGCAAAAATAATCATTTACAAGGTGACAAACTTCTAGATCAGAATATTGAAGCCGCTCAATTTCTTAATGATGATATGGATGGAGATAACGCTAGTGATACAATTCAGGAAGATGAGATACATAGATTGATCCAAGACACATTTGCTCCAATGGATGAGGACAACTAAGATGATAGTCATGATGTTGATCCTCTGCTCGAGAAGGCACATCAACATCTTTATGAAGGATCAAAAACAAATATTCTATCTACTATATTTGTTAGTGAACTTGAAGGTTTTGAATGGTTTATCAAACACCTGTCTCACATAGATACCAAGGTATGTAATTTGTTAATTATTTATGTCTGCATGTTCGCATGTACATCAAGGGTTGACTTTTTTCCTATATTGCTATTGTTATCTAATTTGTAAAGTATGGATGTGATATTGATGATTAATATTCTTTACATTGACTTATTCTTTTGAATTTTGTAGATTGTTAGGTGAATTTCTATTACCAACGTCAAATATTTTACCACGCACATATCAAGAGCTATATGTGATTATGAAAGAATTTGGAATGGAGTATCAAGCTATTAATGCATGTCCTAATGATAATATCATATACTATGGACAATATGCATTATAAAATGAATGCCCACAATGTCAAAAAGTAGGTATCGAACCGATAAAGTGACAAAAAAGGTGCCTCACAAATTTCTTCGTTATATTCTGATAATTCCACGTCTCCAGCGATTGTTCAGGTGTCAAAGTATAGCACAGTTTATAGATTTCCATGCAAAGAACAAAAGTCAAGACTATGTTCTTTGAATGCCTACAGATGGGTCTGCATTTAGGTGCATCGAAGAAAAGTGGCCAATTTTCAAAGAAGAACCTCGTAATGTTAAACTTTCATTGGTAGTTGATGGTGTCAATCCATTTGGAGAGCTTTGTTCTACCTCCTCAGTGTGGCCTATTTTTGTTATAAACAATAACCTTGCTCCTTGGATGTCGGTCAAGAGAGAGCACACAATGTTGGCAATGATTTTTCCAGGTATTTAATTAATTTGTATTTTTTTACTTGAAAGTTTGATCACTAAATATTTCATTTATTTGTTTCGTGCATGATACTTATGTCTTTTATATATAACGACATGTAGCTAAATATAATTAATCATGTATGTTGGACCAATTAGGTAAGTACCAGGTTAAATATATGAACGTATATATTGAGCCTCTTATTGATGAGTTGTTGAAGTTATGGGTTGGCGTCACTATGTATGACATCTCTAGACCAATAGCAAAAAGATGATTTCAATTCCATGGAATACTTGGATGGACAATTCATGATGCTCCCAGGTTAACACATTTTTGTGGTATATTGTTACTTTATTTTGTTCTTTAATATTATATATATCTATTGAAAATATCATGCATTATTTTAAATGAGAATTCTAATTCTCTACACTAATTCATATATCTTGTAGGTCTTCAAACAAAGGGTAAATTTGCATTTCCAGCTTGCGGTCCCATGATAAAATCTCGTCGTTCAAGGAGTTTAGCATAGGAAGTGTTTGATGAATATAGGCACTTTCTTCCTAAGAAACATAGTTATCGAACTATAGACAAAGAAAAATTCAATGGTAAAGAAGAGAATGGAAAAAAACCATGAAGAATGACACCTCACCTATGTAATTTGGAATATAATAGAAATCGTCAAGGTACGCCAAATTATTTATGTATTGTTGGAATATTGGTCAATACTTAGCCAAATTTCTGAATATGAAAAACAATATTTTTCCTACTTTGGTAGATTGATTTCTTGCACATGTGACCATCAGAAGGAAAACTGAAAGCATGGGTGGATAACCACTTCAACAAGGAACAGATCTATGTCACCCTATGAATTTTATTAGCACAAGGACATTGTTGAGTATGGTTGTCATTGATGTCAAGGGAGGTCATTAATGACAAAATAAGTGTTGATATGGCATGTGTGATGAGGTTGAAAAAAACATGTTGGTGTCCTAATGTCTCATGATGTCCTTGTTACATTCTGGTAGTAGTTGATAACGGTATGATAATTTGTGGATTTTGACTAAGTGTTGAAAAACTTCCCTAAAGAAGCCACCTTATGAAAATGAACACCATAATTCATAAGAAGAAGAAAATTCCCACCATGAACTGCAATCCCATAGTTTGTTGAAATATCTATCTGACCATGGCCTCGGTTCTCAGAAAAAACTCCTTGATGAAGAAGATACATGTCTCCCAAAAGAAGGATTTTTGGTCAAATTAGTCAGAATTGCTCTATGGAAATGCCTGCCATAATTTGTGGGTTGAAGAAAATGACCGCACCACATGGTCATCCTGTAGGTGTATGTTTTGTCTACCTGACCATGTTCTTACATTGGTTTGATAATGCTTGAGAAAGAAGATATGGATTTGCCAAAATAGGGTTTCGGGCCATCTTACACCAAAGTTCAGTAAAATGCCTGCCTAGGGAAAATGAAGATGAGTCTGGGAGTGAAAAAAGCATAGGTGTGCTCAGGAAGGTGTAATACATCATCTAGTAACATTATTTCATGTTTTGGATGAAATGAAAAATCCACCTTAGGTTTTGGACAAATTGTCTAAGTATGGAATTATTGGTAAAATATGCCTAAGTGGCATTAAGGAAATGCATGCCACATCTCATAGGATGATGATAAAAATTATATGAAAGTGATAGGCTCTATTATGTTGGTTGGTGCATCCAACCATGGTTTTATATTTCCCAAAGAGATTATGAGGAGGAAGATATCAATCTGCCAAAAGTGCCTCTCACCTTCATTTGCACTATCCTAGTAAAATTCTTGCCAAGGTTAGATGATGAGGTTGCAGGAGATAAGATTGGCATGGTGGTGTAAGTATGATATTCCTCAGATTTTGGATGTCTCACTCTCCAAGTTTGATGAAAAAAAAAATCACCTTGGTGACTTGGGGTTTAAAGAGATTTGTCTAAGTGTCAATAAGCGGTTTGGAAGACCACTTTCAAATGCTTGCCAGATATTGGGTGTATGTCAATAGGTTCATCAATTGGAATGGATTTGTTATTTGTTGAAATTTATATCCAGCCATACTTTTAGGTTGACTTACAATGGTCACATATGCAAAATATCAATCTGCCAAAAGTAGGAAAAAAACTATTTTGCATATTTAGAAACACAAGAAAATTGCCTAAGTGTTGAGAACATGATTTTGAGAGGTCGTTTGGAAATTCCCGCCAAGGGCTGTCCTTGTGAAAATAAATTTATCAAATTTCATTTGACCAAAGGCCACATAGACTAGTTTTCCAACACTTAGCCATGTCCAAGAATTTCTCCAAGGTTTATCCTGAAACCCTATTCTGGCAGACTTATAACTTTCTCCTTAGAAAGGATTAAGGAAAAATGAGACCATGGCTAGATATCTAGTTCAAAAAGATATATCATGATATGTTGGTGCAGGAATTCTATTCAAACCATGAATTATGGCCGACATTCTCTTAGAGTAGTTTTGACTACTTTTTCATACTTAGTCAATTTCCAAAGTTTCACAAAGTTGCCATATTTTTCCAGAATGATGTCTGATTATAACACTGACTTCCTGATACCACCAGAACACCATTATGTGTCTTTCTAGCCTCACCATACATGCCACATCATCATACTTTCCCTGTCATTACTTCCTTTGTCATTCCTTTGTCTTTCACTGAGTTTACCCTGCCATCATGTCTTTGGTTATCCTTTTGTCATTCATTGAACTCCTTTGCCATGAATGACAATCACATTCAGCTTGTATCATATATTATATAAATATTTGTTTTTTTTAGGGAATTATGTTCAGCCGGTATGTACCTATATTGATTAATTAGTGTTAATTTGATTTTGTTGATGTTTCATGAATGTCGTTAAGGCACGAATGGGATTCCACAAGGAATAAAAATTTACCTGATGCAATTTAGTAGGTTGCCATACTATGAGCACCTACAAATAGTTCATTTGTTTTATACAATGCATATTGGGAAGACCATACTAGAATTGTTATGGCGAATATTAGATGGAAGGACTGACAAAGAAAGAATTGGAAAGATTTCTAGTGACATCCAAGAAGCTAATCACGAATTGCAAAGTGTGATCATTAATTCTAATGGTGATGGCCGTCAATAGAATATTGGTCTTCCTTGGTGCTTGACGGTGAAACAAAGCAATATTGTAAAAGAGGTCATCAGAAAAATCAGGTTTCCATGGGGTTTTTGTCTAACATAAAGAATATCTTAATGAAAAAGGTGATTTTGGTGGGGTTAAAACACATGACTGGCATACATTCATTAAGGTAATTGTGAGTTTTTAATATATTTCCTTATTGGTATGCACTATTTTATTAATTTTATTCCCTTATTTGGAAATAAATAATAATTATGTGTTTTTCGATAGAGTATGTTCTACCTTTATCTCTCCTAGACAAATTTGACAACAACATAAAAAAAATTATTTATGTTCTTGGAAAATACATGAGGTAAGTAATTAATATTTTATATGGAAAATGTACTTGGTCCATGATTTGTAGCGGAACTGATTGACATATTATGTTTTTCCTGCAATTTTTATATATGGCTTGATATTATTTTATTGCATCATTTGTAGGTGGCTTTCCTCAAAAGAAATACATAAATAAGATATAAGGTATTGGAAGAGAGAAATCCCCGACTAATGGGTGAAATGCAACAGTATATACCTCCAACATTTTTCAATGCATAAGAACACTACCTTATACACCAAGTTGAGGAGATTGGATTATGTGTACCAGTACACACAAGGTCAATGTGGATGGTGGAGAGGCAGTTGAAGTCGTTGAAAGATCTTGTTAGACAAAGAGCATGTCCTGAGGGTTCTATGGTTGAGGGATATATGGTATATCAATTCATGGTGTATATTAGTGAATATCTACCTAAATTAGCAAAAAATATGAATGTGCCTCGCATTTGGCATCTCAACTCCATCAAAAAATTTGAAGGGGAGGTCCTATTGGGGAAAGGTACAATGAGGACCGTGAAAGGTAATTATTAGATTTTTTGGAGTTAATATATCATGTATTTTTCCAATTTTATTTTATCATACTTATTTGTTATTTTTTATTAATCCTACATATTCAACTGTATTAAACTATGCATGTAATGATATCTAATTAATGATAGTGAATTGTTATTTTTTCATATAGTTGCTTGAGTGTGGGATGCTTTAAATTTATACATTGCAAACAACCTTGATTGGATGGAGCATTGGATAGAAGATTGCGAAGAATGATTTAGTAGGTTATCATGGGAAGAGGTTAGTGAGATGATTAAAACAGCTCATCGTCATCGACATCAATTTCCTGATCTTACGTCGCAAAGGGAAGTTGATTTAGCCTATGGTTTAAAAGATAAAAAGGCAAGTAAATTATTTACCAGCATTTTTCTATTTACTTCCCATTTTTTCAACGTATTTGGTTTGTTTAAGTTTTCAAATATATTTTCTAAGTCCTATATGACGTTTATTAATTCACAATGTATTTTTTTACTCGTTGTCAATGTTGCAGTTGAAACATCACAAGGCTATGTGGTGTAATGGTTGTAAATTTTGTATCCAAATGTTCGATGATAAGATGAAAACCTCGGATTGTGGGATAACTGCAATGTTTAATGTCACCAATGTTTCCTCTAGAAGTGACATACATCCAGAAGAAACTGAGAATAGGTAATATGGGAATTTGGAGGACATAATTGAGTGTGATTTTAATTCCTTTAAAATATTTTTGTTTGAGTTGAAGTGGTGCAGGCTATGGATGCATGAACGTGATCCTAAAAGAACTGTTATTGAGTATGCTAATGGATTTACCATGGTTAATACAAGGGCATTTGAATTGGGTACAAAGCCTTATGTTCTTCCAAGTCAATGTGAGCAAGTCTTTTACTCATAGGTACCAGGTAAATCAAGTTGGTCATACGTTGCTAGATACAATCCAAGAGGAAGACTAGTAAAGTATAATCATGTAGATGATGAAGATAATCACAAAGAAGAAGATGATGATGATGATTCAGATCTAGAGTAGGTGGCTGCAATCGATGTGTTCAATGAAGAAGTTGAAGAGGTTGATCATCCAAATGTAGTAGACTAATATCTCATTGACGATGTAGATGACTATATTAGTGAAGATGCCATTGATGATGATGTTGATGTTAATGAGCCTTTCATGATTATGTATTCTGAACCAGATCTTGATATAGATGTTGAGTTGGATGAAGAAGAAGATGATGAATGATATTTAATTATTGAAGAGTAGAGGCATGTGTTTATATCTTTTATGTCAAGATGATCTTTATATGTTTTTATTTCCAAATTTCATACCCAAGAAAATCGTTGATTTGTTGTTGAAAACTTTTTTGCGGGATGAATTTGTGAGTCTAAAAATCATTCTGCAGGGAGAATTTGTGAGCCTGAAATATAGTATGCATGCATCACCTCACCTCCGCTTCGAACCTAGATAACCATGGACGAACTTCAAACAGGGGCGTCCAGCATGACAAGCACATCTAAAATGTGGGAATCCTCCTCTGCAACCCCAGTTGAAACACACTCATCCACATATGATAGGGTAACAGTAAAAAAATTCCTCGAGAAATCTGATGCATGGAGAGATGCAAAGATGTGGCCACCAGGTATACTAAGGAAAGAAGAAGTTTTCGAATTTTTGTGGGGAATGTTTAGTTATGTTGATGAGGAGATAGATGAGGCAATTTAGAAATATGATGCTGGGAATATGGAACTCATAATTTTTGGGAAGCGGGTATACTTCAACCCTGATTTGGTTGCCCGATCTACAAATATTCCATGCATAGCAGGAGCGATTTTAAGCTCAAGGAAAACCCTCGAATAGGAGAAGAACCAGATGGCCAGTAAAATTTTTGGGTGAGAAGGAAATGTTCCAAGGAATGGTTTAAAAATGAAAGATGTCCCTCCTGGAATATACAAAACTTTGATTCAGATTGTCCTTAGGAAAATTCTGAATCATTACAGGGTTGAAATTTTGGGTGAATGTATGCAGGTAGTGATACATTGGGTGGAAGATATACCTATAGATATTCCTTATCTATTGGCTAATAAACTCCACTATGCCCTGCAAGAGAGCTAATTATGGAAGGTTAAATTTAGTTTCCTGGTCACACTTCAAAAAATTATTGATTTATGTTGACCCCATACTACTGAAACAGAGATTGGTGATATCAACTAGCATGGAAAAATATCTTTGCCAAAACCACCTTTTCATAAAAAACATGTTAGGAAATGTAAAAGTAGGGAACATAATGAGGAATTTATAGTACAGTATCCTTAGCAGAACAAGGAATTAGTACAATATCCTGAGCACCATGGGGAATCACCATTACACCATGCTGAACAGAACAAGGAATCACCAGTACAAAGTCCTAGGTACCATGGCGAATTACGAGTACAATATCCCGATTTGGTCACAAATGATGAAATTCGTGCTACCATAACTTTGAAAGAGTTTAAGGGGCATGTAGATAGAGGTCATTGGGAGGAGGTGACAGGAAACGAAATGAAACAAAATACTGCTCACTTTTCCATTCCTCAAGACATTTTTGATAGAATTCCTCCTAAACAGTTGGCAATTGAGTATGATTGTTCTTCCAAATCATAATTAGGGGCTTCCGCTATGAATTTAGACATTGCATCATATAAGTTTGATATTAGGTTCATGTTCATCCTATATGATAAAATGGAGAATTTCAAGGAAAAAACTTCCGATATATGCAATTGGGCGAAAGAGTGCTTGATAAAATATGATAATATTTTACAATGCCTAAAACATATAGCAGTGTTGCAGAAGACAATTGTGGATAATCATTTTAGAGAAGACATAATTATAAAAGGGAAAGAAGAAATGGTTAAATTATTGTCCAAAGAAGTAGATAAACACATTGATGTTGCTGAAAAAGCAATTCAGTCCGTGAGGGTTGCGTATGAAGAGGCTTTGGAAAAAGCTAATGTTGAAGCAAGTGAACTCAAAGAAGAGTTGAAAAAAAGACCACTTGTTCTCAATGTACCACCAACGAGGATAGAAATAGGTCCTTTAGAGGTAACGGAGAAGAAAATTAAAGAATATGAACAGGTAGTACAAGAATATCAGTTGAAGTTGAAAGAGTGGGAGGGAAGCCATGGAAAAAGAGTTGGAGAATTAGAATCAATAATTTTCAATTCGAGAAAAACCATTTCTAGGAAAGCTGATAAGTTGAAAGGAAAAAGGTTAGCAAGGATCTCTGAAACTTTAACACTTAAAAAACAAAGTAGAGGAAAAAAAATTTCCACTGAAGAAGGTGGTGAGGGTGAAGGTAAGGGTACCAAAGGAGACGATGGTAAGGGTAAGGGTAAGGGAAGAAGGAAAAATACATGTATAGGTACAATGTCCTTAGAAGAGTGAGAGAAGTCCTTAGCACGTCGAGAGAAGATGCTACAAGAAAGCTTCTCAGTGAGCCTTGCACTAGGTGATTTGTATGGCTGATCACCGTTACATAAAGAAATGAAAGAGAAGATGGGAGGGAAAAATGCAAAAATAAGGGATCTGGAATCAAAACTTTTAGAAGGTAGTAAAGTTCAGCATTTGGGATGTGATATGGAAATTCATACACTTAATCCACAATTGCCGTTTTGGAGAAGGAATTAAAAGGGTCAACTGCTGCGATGAGTGCAATTCCTGTCCTTCCCAATGAGACAAAGTTGAGGGCAAAAGAGTAGGAGAAAGAAATACATAATCCGAAACGTGAATTGACTGAAGTTTAAAATCAGTTGAAACATACCAAAGACAAATTGGAGGTAAAGGAAGAACAAGAATCAACAAAGTATAAGAAAAATGTGGAAATGTTGAACAAATTGATGGCGGAAAAGAAATTTTTTCTTGAAGATTAAAAAAAAAGTCATAGAGAGTTAAAGAGCTTGAAAATAAATCACAATAAGTGCCTTGTCGAACTCCAGTACAATTACAATCTTCTACGAAAGGCAAGAGAGGCAATTTAGATTTGTCTTCTGCTCAAGAGCATGGATTTCAACCATCTCTGAAACATGCTAGACATGTATAAATCAATGTATATATGTATTTATCGATAGTTAATGAAAAAAAATATTTGTATGATGGAGTTTTGTATTTATTGTCATATAATGAAAAATGCTTTTTAGTTGGCATATCAATGAATATATGTATTTATCGAAAGTTAATGGAAGGTTAATTTTTCACTGATGTGACCTCCATAGGGAAAAGTGAAACGATGAATGGATAAACACTTCAAAAATGAACAAATACATGTTATTTGATGAATTAATTGACACACACACATCATCTGGTGGGAATTTGAAAATAGCATTTTAAATTACAGATTTACCACTTGGACAAAATTATAAAACCCTAAGTCAACATGAGGGATTTTTATTTTCACCAAATCCTGAACCAATGATACCATATGATGTAGTACATCCCATTCAGTAAAACCAAATTGATTTCCCCTTCAGAATCATCTTCTTCTGAGTCAGGCGGGCATTTTACTGGACTGGAGCAAAACAAGCTAGAGGGAACTTTTGGCATACTGGTAACTTCATCTTCAGAGAGCTTTTGGACAAAATAATGATGTGGTTAGATGCACCAATCAACACTCTAGATACCCATACCCTCAGAACAATTTAATCCACCAACTACTGGAAATGGAGGGCATTTTACTGAGGTCACTTACACATTTTTACTAGAATTTTCAAACTTTTGAATATGCGAAATTTTTTTTTCTTCTGTTTTGGCAGATTGCTATTTTCCTCATGTGGTCACCATAAGAAAACTAAGAACATGGAAAGATATCCAGTTCATCAAAAAACAACCCCATACCCTCAGATAAATTTATCATCATCAGGACAATCTCTGGCAGGAATTTTCATGAAGCCACGTAGGCAGTTTTGCTAGTACTGGAATAGTGCAAATATGGCTGGGAGGCACTTTTGGTAGGTTGACATCTTCCTCCTTAGAGACTCTCTCGTGAGGAAAGTGACATGGTTGTATGCTCCATAAAAAATTATAGAGACTCACATTCTCAATACATTTTTCACATCATCCTATGAGGCATGGCGAGCCTTTCCTTAAGGCCACTTCGGCAGATTTAATACCAATTCCATACTTAGACAAATATCTCAATTTGGACTAATATTCCTAAAACACCCTTTTGGCAGGTCCATAAATTTTTCTTCATCCACTTCCAAGTCAATATGAAGACATGGTTAGGTAGGCCAAAGACCAATATACAAGACCACCATGTGATGCAGGCATGTACTCTAACCCATAATTTAGGGTGGGAATATTTCTGAGGCTACTTAGCAATTTTTGCATCCACTGGTGAAACACCCTGTTTTGGCAGGCTTGTATCTTTCTCCTCAAGAAAGATTAAAGAAAAATCAAATAATGAATAGGTATCCAAACCAACCAAACATAGGACGGTACCATGGTGCGGGCATTCTTCTCAAACCCTGAATTATGGCGGGAATTCTCTTAAGGCTGCTGGGACCAATTTTGATTAAGGATGTTGGGACCAATTCTTCCTTAAATATATGTTGTAGTTTGGTGAGGAAAGTGACATGGTTGTATGCTCCATACAACACTCTAGAGACTCACATTCTCAATACATTTTTCCCATCATCCTATGAGGCATAGAGGGCATTTCCTTAAGGCCACTTGGGCAGATTTAACACCAATTCCATACTTAGACAAATTTCTCAATTTGGTCTAATCTGCCTAAAACACCCTTTTGGCAGGTCCATAACTTTTCTTCATCCACTTCCAATACAATATGAAGACATGGTCAGGTAGGACGAATACCAATCTACAAGACCCCCATGTGCTGCGGGCATTTAAGCTAACCCATAATTTAGGGCAGGAATCTTTCTGAGGCTACTTAGCCATTTTTGCATCCACCGGTGAAACACCCTATTTTGGAAAGCCTGTATCTTTCTCCTCAAGAAAGATTAAAGAAAACTCAAATCATGAATATGTATCCAAACCAACCAGCAATAAGACGGTACCATGCAGGAATTCTTCTCAAACCATGAATTGTGGCGGGCATTCTCTTAAGGCTGCTGGGACCAATTTTGACTGAGGCTGCTAGGACCAATTCTTCCTTAAATATATGTTGTAGTTTGGTGAGGCAAGTGACACGGTTCTATGCTCGATACAAAACTCTATAGACTCACATTCTCAATACATTTTTCACATCATCCTATGAGGCATGGTGGGCATTTCCTTAAGGCCACTTGGGCGGATTTAACACCAATTCCATACTTAGACAAATTTCTCAATTTGGTCTAATCTGCCTAAAACACCCTTTTGGCAGGTCCATAACTTTTTCTTCATCCACTTCCAAGAAAATATGAAGACATGGTCTGGTAGGCCAAATACCAATCTATAAGACCTCCATGTCCTACGGGCATTTACTCTAATACATAATTTAGGGCAAGCATCTTTCAAAGGCTACTTAGCCATTTTTGCATCCATCGGTGAAACACCCTGTTTTGGTAGGCCTGTATCTTTCTCCTCAAGAAATATGAAACCAAAATCAAATCATGAATAGGTATCCAAACCAACCAGCCATAGGATGGTACCATGGTGCGGGCATTCTTCTCAAACCATGAATTGTGTCGGGCATTCTCTTAAGGCTGCTGGGACCAATTTTAACTAAGGCCGTTGGGACCAATTCTTCCATAAATATATGTTGTAGTTTGGTGAGGCAATTGACATGGTTGTATGCTCCATACAACACTCTAGAGACTCACATTCTCAATACATTTTTCACATCATCCTATGAGGCATGGTGGGCATTTCCTTAAGGCCACTTGAGCAGATTTAACGCTAATTCCATAGACAAATTTTTCAAATTGGTCTAATCCGCCTAAAACACCCTTTTGGCAGGTCCATAATGTTGTCTTCATCCACTTCCAAGACAATTGGAAGACATGGTAAGGTAGTCTGGATACCAATCTACAAGACCCCCATGTGTTGCGGGCATTTACTCTAACCCAAAATTTTGGGCGGGCATATTTCTGAGGATACTTAGCCATTTTTGCATACACCGGTGAAACAACCTATTTTGGCAGGTTTGTATCTTTGTACTCAAGAAATATTAAAGAAACCTCAAATCATGAATAGGTATCCAAACCAACCAGCCATATGACGGTACCATAGTGCGAGCATTCTTCTCAAACCATGAATTGTGGCGGGCATTCTCTACAGGCTACTGGGACCAATTTTGACTAAGGTTGTTGGGACCAATTCTTCCTTAAATATATGTTGTAGTTTGGTGAGGCAAGTGACATGGTTGTATGCTCCATACAACACTCTAGAGACTCACATTCTCAATACATTTTTCACATCATCCTATGAGGCATAGCAGGCATTTCCTTAAGGCCACTTGGGAAGATTTAAAACCAATTCCATGCTTAGACAAATTTCTCAATTTGGTCTAATCTGCCTAAAACACCCTTTTAAAAGATCCATAACATTTTATTCTTCCACTTCCAAGACAATCTGAAGACATGGTCAGGTAGGCCGAAGACCAATCTACAAGACCCCCATGTGCTGCGAGAATTTACTCTAACCCCTAATTTAGGGCGGCCATTGTTCTGAGGCTACTTAGCCATTTTTGCATCCACCAGTGAAACACCCTGTTTTGGAAGGCCTGTATATTTCTACTCAAGAAATATTAAAGCAAACTCAAATCATGAATAGGTATCCAAACCAACCATCCATAGGAGGTACCATGGTGCGAGCATTCTTCTCAAACCATGAATTGTGGTGGGAATTCTCTTAAGGCTATTGGGACCAATTTTTACTAAGGCTGTTGGGACCAATTCTTCCTTAAATATATGCTATAGTTTGGTGAGGCAAGTGACATGCTTTTATGCTCCATACAAAAATCTAGAGACTTACATTCTCAATACAATTTTCACATCATCCTATGAGGCATGGAGAGAATTTCCTTAAGTCCACTTGGGCAGATTTAACACCGATTCCATAATTAGACAAATTTCTCAATTTGGTCTAATCTACCTAAAACACCCTTTTGGCAAGTCGATAAATTTTTCTTCATCCACTTCCAAGAAAATCTGAATACACGGTCAGGTAGGACGAAGACCAATATACAAGACCCCCATGTGCTGCTGGAATTTACTCTAACCCATCATTTAGGGCAGGCATCTTTCTGAGGCTACTTAGCCATTTTTGCATCCACTAGTGGAAAACCCTATTTTGGTAGGCCTGTATATTTCTCCTCAAGAAAGATTAAAGAAAAATCAAATCATGAATATGTATCCAAACCAACTAGCTATAGGACGGTACCATGGTATAGGAATTCTTCTCAAAACATGAAATGTGGCGGGCATTCTCTTAAGGTTGTTGGGACCATTTTTGACTAAGGCTTCCGTGGACCAATTCTCTTAAGGTTGATGGGACGTCCAATTTTGACCACTTTTCTGAAAATTCCTCATGAAAGGGTGGATTTTGTATATTTGAGTGGTCTCATTGTTTTTTGCATGGAAACCTTGGTAATTTTAGCATGCCAACTCGAGGTAAACTCTATTGTTGTATTTTTTCTTCAAGAGTTGTTTACCTTGGATATTTTAGGGTTTGGTCTAACTTGGAAATTTGCAGGTATGGTTGCTGCTGGAGTGACGGTTCATTCTTGTTCATGGGGTGGTGTCTTAGCTATATTGCTTCCACAACTACAATTGGCTCAAGTAAGTGATTTTCTTTTCCTTATGAGAATTGTAAATTGTAATGTGTAACCCTGAAATATTTTATTTCGATTTTGGATTTTATGAATTTATCTATGAAAATGAGGGTTGTTTTTATGCATCCCCAAGTTCTATTTTTCATCCTTGCATCCATGTGATATACAATGAGTAATGCTAAGTGAATATATACATATCAACAACAACCACAAGCCCCATTATCATGATAAAGATGAGGGAAACTCAATGTATGAAAATGGAAACCACTTGTAACTCAATAGGAAGTAAGCTAATTGGTGGCTAATTCAGATAGGGATATTTCACTATTCATAGAGTTTTCATATGCAAGATATTCAATCGATCAAAGACAAGCTTAAAGGTCAAATTTCTAAATAGAACAAGTTTGGTGGGACGATCATGGAGGGGACCATTGGGAAATGGAATCAACAATCTAGTCTGAAATATGTTGCAGGAGGTAAGGAATCATGAAAGTTTATGGACAGAGGCAAGATAGTCATCCATCCTTCAATCTATAGATATTTAGCAGGTGATGAACAAACAGGAGAAAACAGTCCATCACGCAGAGCAACTAACCAGGGTGAATTATGTATGACTTCAGAAGAAAATGTTCAAAAATTATTGAACAATGGGATGAGATAATACAAGATGAATTATGGACCATATACAATAAATATGAAACATAAAAAGAAAATACAAAGTGGACTGAAAAAGAAGATAAAAATTCACGTAAAGAAGTTAATTATTGAAGAAAAAGACGACACAGGAATCTCTTCCATAAAAGGATTATCATTCCTTTGCAATTTTATTCATATCTAGAAAGATTGAAACATGTTACAGTGGAGAGCCTTTGCTCTTGAAAATTCCCAAACCTTCTCCCCTATGTGGGGAGCAATTTATACTATCTTAGTCCTCAAGGCTAATCCTTGAAATGAGACATGAAACTATTTACAGTCGTAATCAACAACTAACAACTTAGAGCGTGCTACTACTGCCACAGTTTACATATATTAAAACAAACATTAATATATATGGAGCTAATGTGCATGCTCAGTCTGGATGGCAGCACGTCGCTTATGTTTCTAAGCTTGTAGGTCATGAAAATGACGTTAAGGATGCTTTTGATGACTCATTGCTGACTGGGCTCGACCACTCGTCTGTCTGTCAAATCAGCAACGTGTCCTTCCCTAGGTGTGTGTAATTTCATGCTCAAAGGAACTTTTCTGCATGCTTTTCGGACTGGCAAAGGAGTTTATATCCTTTCCATTCTTTGCATTTTCTACAACCCCGCTATGTCCTCATAATAATGTTGTATGAGGGGACTTGGAGAAGGGAAGCTTTGTACTCCCCACCTCCCATGGCCTAGGTTCTCCTACAGGTCATACAGTGGGGGGTGTCTTCCACCTCCTCACCACCTCAGAAAAAGTTGGGAATTGGAGTTCACAAATGAGGTGATGAAGAGTTTGGACATGTGCCACCCCAACATGAGCATTTTCTCCTACTGGTTTCCATTGAACATGGTCACCCTATACCGGGACTTTGTAAGCCACGATTTCTTCTAGGGTTTCTATGGAGACACACCTGGAATAGGAAAACCCAGGCATCGTGCATCCTGAGGTACAACTATCCGAAAACATTCAAAGTGCTTCACATCTAGGACTCGATGGTTGGTGGTTTTTTGGTGTGAAAAACTATGGCAATAGATGAGCGTGGAATCAAGCTCACCAACCATCAACACCCTGAGACTGATAAGCTTCTCAAAGCATATCACCATTTCAACTCTTTCAAAATTCTCAGAATCTCTTAGCAGAAAACACTTTGAGCATTGTCTCTAATTACTGATTCATCTTATGCATATTAATTGGCCTAGGAAGGTGGTGTTTATATAGGGTGATGAAGATTAATATGGATACAGAGATGACTTGTCATCATAATGGCAGCATGAGTGGACACGTGGGTAGGGATCTCTATTTTCTGCTGAGAATCTAGTCATGCTGCCTCCTTTGATGCTGCATTGGTGTCCACATGGATCACGGTGTTTGGACATGACATTCTTTTCCTTTTCACTTGCGTTGACGGTGGTGTTCGGGATGGTTTCGGCAAGCCATATCCCTTTGCTTCATGTAGAGGCCAGGTTCATCGCTTCAAAGATCTGAACTTCATGATCTCCCATTGTTTTCTATGCAAGCCACGTGTCGGATATCTGGAGTCGAGAATGCTGGTGAATTGGTGATGCTTTAGACATGATATTCACCTAAGGCGTGTCACAAATGGCATTGAGGGATATGATTATTGGTCAGCTCGTACATGAGGATATCCTTTCTGTACCAGGCCTGAATAGGACACCACCTTTACCAGGTTGAATGGCTCCAGAGTCGCCACTAGCCAGGGATCAAATTTGAAGGGCGGGTCTCATTTTACTTTGAATGGTTGTGATATATTGAACCCTTCAATGTTGACATTTAAAAATAAATCATTCTTTTTATTTGAAAATTTAAGTGTTAAAAAAATTTCATTATTTATTAAAAACATTGTATAGAAAAAAAATGACAATAAGAAGAAATCCCAAGTGATTCAACATTTACATGGAATTAGTGAGGTAAACCATGTACATATGATTTATCACTTCCAGATTCTTTTTATGGGGATTAATCAAGAGTTCGTATAGATGAGGAGAGACTAAAATAAAGGTTGAGAATGAAGAACATGTAATGGTGATGGAAGATGAGATTGGGAAAAATCCCATTTAGAAAGAGATTGATACACTTGTTTTGTTAATGTGAACATAGCCATAAACACTAGGAGTATTGGTTTTTTGTATTGCATGCTCTTTGGCCTATTAATTTTTTGAAGGGAAATGTGTGTTTTCTATCACTCTAAAGTGATTAGAGTAGTTGAGAACTACTTGCAACCTTATCTGAATACATAATATGAAATTAGGGGTGAAAGTAGGCTCATGGGGTACTAAAGCTTATTTCTGTCTAGAATTGTTTTGAGAAGAGCTCCTGTTGGTCAAAATTAATGTTACTTAATTAAGCTCAATTTAATTATCAACCGGAGAATCGTAAACTTTGAGCTGCTACACTATATGTGCAGGCAAGAGAGTTTTAATGCTCGTGCTGACAGAAATGCTAGTCTACCTCAAACAAAGCAATGAAATGGATGAAACTATTGCTATCTTGGATAATCTATACTAAGGACTCATAGATCTATTCTAAAACAAAAGGAAATCAATTTACTGACTATCAAACTTAGCATAGCCTACAGCAATCTACAGGCTAAAGTAATTCTTTGAAAACAACCCTAATCTTTCGTAGAAATCCTACCTACAACAATGCTTCAAAAGAACAACCTGCTGATAAATTAAACAAACCCTTGAACTACAGCAATCCCTTAAAACACTCAATAGTTCACACTCAGCTACAATGCTGATGATCTATTCTACAACTGAAAGAGCTTAATAAGTTTCAGAATAAACATGATCAATTAACCTGAAAACTCCACCATTAATCCTACAAGATCTAATGCTTAACTCCACACTAATACTTCTAGAATTATTGCCAGAGTAGCACCTGTGACCTCTTGACTTTGAATTGTCAACACACAGCCTAGTATAATGAAGCTTGGCTGGTTATCGTTATCCCAATGTACTCTGTTTTATTTTATACACACTAATGCACACAGGAAAATGCCAAGGTTATTCAAACAATACTCATTAATCAATATTAGGGCTGTGTAAGAAACATTCGCTGGTTCTGGCTTGTATATACAGACTGTGAAATTAATATTGATTTGAGGAAGCAGTATTATAAACCAGCATTCCTTCCCAAACTCATTCAATATCAAACATCACAACTTCAACTCTTATTTAATCACTTATTTAAAAGACTATTTAACAAACCCTATACGCTCTGTAGGCTACGGTCTTCAAACACTCTATAAAATATTACAAATGATGTTCAACTCCAACAAAATATCCTACAGTTCTGTAAGCTCGAAAGTAAAAAGGATGGGTTGTTCATCAATTATTCTCACGCTGCAGCAAAAGGATTCTTCAACAGCTAGAGTCGAGTTCATTATCCAATTTGCCAATACCACGATTCACACTGGAAATCCAAAGGAAAATTTAAATACACACCATTCCTCAATTTATTATACAGTCTTGGGAACAAGAAGAGTCTAAACCAATCCTATAGCTATTCATTTATTGCTATATGTTGGCAGTGAAGACAATGTGAAAGCTCAGTCTACTTGTAATTCTTCAAAAAGTAAAGCTTGAATGAAACCATCACACGATTTATAAATACAATAACCCTAAACAACATTCATAGCCATTAATACACAATCCACGCTGAAAACCAGAAAGGGGTGTTAAATAAAAAAAACTGTTCCTGAATCTATTCAACAAGCTAAATCAATTGCAAATGACTAAGAATCTGCAGACCTGCATATGAGTAAAACCATCATCATTCTATAGAACAGTATCAAAGGAAGAAAAACGTTATCCTGCTATTACAAAATACACAATGCGAAATACCAAGGGTTGGTGTTGAAGGGGGCCCTCCCTCAACGCCTTCCAGTTCTAAGGAAAAAACTTAAAGGAGATAAACGCTGGTTGTATTAGTGAAATGAAGTATTGCAATCTTCTCTGAGCATCCTCTTGTTTTTAGGGTTTCAAGAATCCCTTTTATACTGAAAATACAGACTAGAATCGACCATGAGACAGAGATCGATCCTCGAACAACCCTACAGTTAACTCGGCACATCTGAGCCAAATATGGGAGCTCGAATCCCCTAAAATCTATACAATACTAAAGCAAGAAAGCAACAGCTCCTCAATCAAAGATCATCCCCATAACAACACCTGGAAAGTCTGCGTAGGCATTTGGAAGGTGATGGAAGCTCAAGAGACACCCCAAATGTGGATCGAAGCCCCCGAATCACTGGTGCAGCTAGTGTGAATCTGCCCTGGAGCACCGAAACCCCTGCACAAAGGAAACAACGACCCATCAGTTGACCGGATATTTATATGGAGATTTAAAAACCCAATTTATGCATAAAACAATGTAAAATAAGAAATAAATAACCAAAAATCACTTACCAAACCTTTGTCCATGTTGGTCTCCATAAAAACATGACTATGCACAAATCAATATTAATAAAACTAACTTATCATGTGGTTTCATAAGTTTTATGCTAGAAAATGATGTATTGGATAGCCAATAATGGGAGACCAACATCTCCCCCAACCCAAAGATCTTGCAAGTCCCTATGCAAGAAAGCCTCATACAACAAGATTTGAAACTCAAAGTAAAGTCTGGTAGAATTAAAGTCTGATCTTGCAGACTTTACTCATCATTCCCGCATTTAGCAGGTCAGATATGCTAATTAACATCTGTGGTGATCAACAATCAAGTGTTCCAGGAGCAAAACTTGCTAACAGAAGGACTTGATCCAAAACAAATCATGAGAAAAATACATAAAGCTGATGGCACAAAGCTGAGAAACTCAGAATCTAAAATAGAACAAAGTGGCCCTCAATAATGGCCTTGCCATCCAAAAACTCAAGAAACAACCATGGCCCAAATCCAAATTCCGGGCCTCCTTAGAAAGTCCAGCAGCTAGAGAATTATGCTCCCGGAAAACGTGCTTGAAGATCACCTGAGGAGGCATGTGGATCAAATATCTTATATCTTTGCACCAAGGCATCAGAAAAGAACATCAAATGCCGACAATCAATTGAGCCATGAAATAACTATCAAGGAGTCTCCATAGAGTAACTGAATTAGGACAGCTAACCTCATAACACTTAAAAACCCCAATTGCAATAAAACAAGGTTATGATTTTTATTACAGGTTGCCAATAAAGGATGAAATATTGTCCAAATTAACAACATAAAAGGAAAACTGTGATGTATCAATTGAATGAATGGCAAAGTTATCATGGTAGGTCATAGCTCATCAACTTTTTAGTAATGGCAAAAGCATTTAATTATAACCATAAACCTCAATATATAGCAATTAAGACTTACCCAATCATGCCATGTGCATTACCTTTATCAGCATTTCTTACCTTTGCCATGTCAATTTGCAAAAATTTTATATTCCAGTACTTCATCCAGCATTCAATCCAGTACTTCAGCCAATGTAAAATACAACAGCGCTTTCAGGTTGATAAAAAATAAACAAAAGTTACCAACATAGTAGTAATTACCAGCATCTTGAGCAGCAGCTGTGCTATTCAAGTAAAGGCACTCACACAGTGATGTTAAACCATTAACTTTCCCAATATGCAACACTCAAATGAGTTAATAAACAAATAAACTGAATTAAAATTTGTTTGACCAAAACAGTTTATAACATAATTACCTCATTTCCAGCTTACTGCTGCTCCTAATCACACAAGAAACCAAACTATGTCATAAAATCAATTTCTATTAACAATACAAGACAAACAATCGGAATGCAAACTTCAATCAATCACCCTTACTCCTACGTAACTACAATGCTCAAACAATCGTAAATGCAAACTTTATTCTTGCCATTCATACAGAACTGTTTTCCACCAAGACATAGGCCACAAGACAAAAGGAATGCTAACAGAAGCTAATGGGATAGTGGTCCTCTTTGACCCAACTTCACACAGGATAGTTTGAGTAGTGCCAAAAACTGTACTGAAATCCTCAGCTATGTTCAGGACTTAGAAAATATCAGGCATAAACTTTCTTTTTACAAGAATCAGGTAACCCAAAATGCAGAACAGCTAGAGATGATTATCAATTGGCTATCAATTAACTTTTTTCAAGGAGTTTATTAAATTTTATTTAACCACCCTTATGACCTCTCTTTTACCTTTACGTAGGTACATCGTTCATACGGACAAGTATAGATGAGGCTGTTAAAGGAGATATTAGAGTCAGAACCCACTGCCAACAAGCCCGTTCAGTACTCCGGTGGGGTAACTGTAACATCTAAGAAGCTTCTTCCCCATGCAGATGCCCCATTGCCAACAGGCCTATTCAGCACCCTGATGGGTTTGCCTGTTTATACCACAGGTCGGTACCTGCTGCCAGCGGACCTGTTCAGTATCCCGGTAGGTTAACCTCTTGCACCCATTTTCTATCAGAGGCTCTTGTCCCAATTTCACCTTAAAGATAAAGTTTATGATTTACTCAAGCATAGATGAGTGGGGGAGCTGCTTTGAAAACTATCTAGCAGTGGGATGGTACCAGAATTGGAAGAGTATTCTTTGTACATGCCTGTAAAAATTTGCCCAGATGAACAACTAACCTTTGTAACTGTAGAAAGTGAAAGTCATAAAGTGGTTGTACAACAATGTATATATATGTATTTAGTATTATAACAGGAAATAGATAATAACCCCCAAACTGCCCAGTCCTGGACACCTTTTTCCAAAATGATGCCTGTCTTAAAAATAATTTAATGCCCATAACTGTCACTAAAAACAATTCCCTCACTCCATCTAGTGTGAAACCAGGTCAAATGGTCCTAGCAACCCATAAGTTCATAAACAGGAAACATTTGGGAAGCTTAAAGCACTACTGTAGACAATGCCTGGTGGTTAAGTACTCATATGAATAGCCAAACCAGTTCTGAAAACTATGACAGCACACATACATTTACCTGAAATAGACATTCTAATTACCAGTGCAGCCCAGAAATTACCCAATTAACACAGTCTCTTGCCAAAAAAAAAACAATCATGGCTGAAAAATAGAAATAATAACAAAAGACTTCCCTATTGTGTTCAAAACATCCTGAGCCTGAAAAGAATATCTGCATCCTTTAAAAAGAAATCTAATAAAACAAATTTCTGTACATATATACAAAACAATTTTATTGAATGTTATTATGAGGAAGTGGGAGATGAAGAAGTCATTCTTTCACCTACTAATTCTAGCCCAGATTGCTGACTCATGGTATGAATTAACTCTTGCTTAGAAATGGGTTTGTGATATACCTTTAACCGATGCCCATTCACCACAAAAGCAGTCTGTTCTTCATCAATTGTCTTTATTTTGACAGAACCATTATCAAAAACAGTCACAATCTCATATGGTCCCATCCATCTGGTGGTAAGCTTACCTTTGAAATGTTTGAACCGTGAGTCAAACAACAGTGCCCAATCACCTTCCTCAAAAGTCTTTTTCTTCAAGAATTTATCATGCCACTTGGTCCGCTGATTCTGTACTAAAACAGTTCTTTGGACAGCATCTTGTCTGATTTCATCCAGCTCGTTTAATTGCATCAGTCTCTGCTCCTGAGCTTAATCTAAATTAAGGCTTAATTGTGTAGCAGTACGAAAAGTCTTCACCTGAAATTCTATAGGAAGCAGAACCTGTTTCCCATAAACAACCTGATATGGGGTATAACCTGTGGTATTTCTCCATGTGGTCCTGTAAGCCCACAGTGCCTCTGGTAACCTTTCTGCCCAGTCTTTGTGATGCAGCTGTACAGTCTTAGTTATAATGGATTCCAACACCTTATTCGTTGACTCCACCTGCCCATTTGCTTGGGGGTGGTAAGGAGAATATTTGTAGTGCTTAATCCTGTACTGTTCTGTAAGTGCTTTCATGGATTTAGAGACAAACTCAGCTCCATTGTCAGTCACAATTTCATGAGGAATGCCAAAGCAAGTAAATATTTCTTCGTAAATAAATTCAATGACTGATTTCTCAGTGGCCCTCAATAGAGCTTTTGCCTCAACCCATTTGGTCACATAGTCAGTGCAAACTAAAATGTACCTCTTTTTCCTTGACATTGGTGAGATTGGCCCAACAAAATCCAATCCCCACTTCTCGAAAGGTTCAATTTGTACCTGGGCCTGTAAAGGCATTTGATCTGCAGCAGTAGGTCTCCCCATTCTTTGACAGCTGTCATAGCCCTGTACATATTTTTCAGCATCTTTAAAGAGTGTAGGCCAATAATACCCCTGATGCAGCACCTTATATGATGTCCTCTTGTCTGAAAAATGCCCTCCACAGGGTCCATCATGACAAGCTTGAAGGATGTCATACATCTCATCCTCCCTCACACACCTCCTGATAATCAGATCTGGACCGGTTCGGAAGAGGTCATTACCTACCCATGAGTAATTAGCACTTTGCTGAATAATTCTTCATTTTTCATAAGCTGACAGATGAGAAGGTAGTTTCCCTATAACCAAATAATTGGCTATATCTGCAAACTAGGGTGTTTTAATAGAAACAGCAAATAAATGTTCATCAGGGAATGTATCATCTACAGGAACATTATCATCAGCATAAGTTAATCTGGAGAGGAAATCTGCAACCAGATTTTCTTCCCTGGTTTGTCAACTATGGTGATGTTAAATTCATGTAGCAAAAGCAACCATCTAGTAATTCTGCCACTAGTGATAGGTTTATTCATTAAAAATCTGATAGCAGAATGATCAATATGAACAAATACATCATAACCAGTAATATAATGCCAGAATTTATTGATGGCATGCACAACTGCTAGAAACTCTTTTTCAGTTACTGTATAGTTTAGTTCTGCAGGTGTCAAGTTTTTACTGATGAAATAAATGGCATAGTAAGACTGGTTTTCTTTCTGTCCCAGCACTCCCCCGAGGGCAGTGTCTGAAGCATCAATTTGTATGTGGAAAGGCAAGGACCAATTTGGTCCCCTCAACACTGGTGTTGAGGACAATTCTGACTTTAGGGTGTCAAAGGTTGTCTGACAGTGTTGATCCCAGTAAAAACCACTGTCTTTGGCCAATAATTTGAACAGTGGGGCTGCTATCTTTGTAAAATTAGCAATGAACCTACGATAGTACCCTGCATGTCCCAGAAAACTTTCGACTTCTTTTTGTGTGGCTGGTGGAGATAGATTAGTAATAATTTCAATTTTTGCTGGGTCTACCTTAATGCCTTCTGATGAAATGTGGTGCCCTAAAACAATACCCTCAGTTAACATCATCTTACATTTTTCATGGCTTAAAGCAAGATTTGTTTCCTGACACCTAATTAACACTTTTTCCAGGTTGTCTAAGGCTTCCTTGAAATCATTACCATAGACCGTAAAGTCATCCATATATATTTCCACGCAGTCATGTACTAAATCAGCCAGAATACCTAACACTGCCCTCTGGAAAGTGGCAGGAGTGTTACACAGTCCAAATGGTAGTACCTTGTAAGCATAAGTTCCCCATGGGCAGGTGAAAGTGGTTTTTTCCTGATCTTCTGGGGCTATTCTTATCTGGTTATACCCACTGTATCCATCCAGAAAAGAAAAATATTGTTTTCCTGACAAGGTATCCAAAACTTGATCTATGAAAGTAAGAGGGAAGTAATCTCTGAGAGTTTCTTTATTTAATTCACGAAAATCAACACAGATTCTCCACTTACCTCCCTTCTTCGGAACAATCACCAATGGAGATACCCATTTGCTATCAGTAATGGGATAGATGAAATATGCATCCAGCAATTTCTGCAATTCATCTTTCACAATGTCTTTAAGCGCATGATTCATTCTTCTTTGTGGCTGTCTTACTGGTTTGATATTTTCCTGCATATAGATGTGATGAATGCATGTGTTGGGGTGAATGCCTTTCATGTCTGTATAGATCCAAGCAAATGCCCCAGACTGTGCTTTAAGTAGATTAACTAACTGATTTTGCTGGTCTTGAGACAGATTTGCATTGATAAACAAAGACCTCCCTGGGCTAATCTCTATTGGTATAGTTGAGGCTCCAACCTTCTCATCTATGAATAAAACTACTGATGATGAGGTGGCTGAAGGGTAGTACTATTCTTGAAAAGCTTCTGTGAAAACATTGTCTAGGTCAGAGAAGGACTGGGGGAACTCAATACTAGTAGTAGCTGAGACAAATTGTTCTAGAATATCATCCTCAGTCTGGTCTTCCAGCCCCCTAGTTTGACTAATGGACAGTAAAGGTTGTTCCATGTCCTCATCCCCGTAAGGACTCTATAGCCATAGCATGTTTTCTGATATAGGCTGTGCTGGGGGATAAATAATGAGATTCTGTAGAGAGGTGCCATTAGATATAGTTAAAATGCCTTCTCTACAACCTATAAAGGCATTGGCCGTGGCTAACCAGGGCCTGCCTAATATAACAGGATGTTCCCCCATTGGATGTTTAGTTTGGAGTACCAGAAAATCCACTGGATACTCCCATGAAGCTACTGTGACAATAATGTCATCTAGGGCCCCCACAGGTTTGACTGTGCTCCTATCAGCCAACTCCAAAATAGTAGGAGTAGGTTTGAGGAGATTGTGCAACTGAAGTCTCTGCATGGTGGTCATAGACATGACATTAATGGCAGCCCCCAGGTCAACTAGAGTGTTTCCTATTGGAATCTTATTAATGAAAATGGTCACCACTGGGTTCCCAGGATTTGCAAATTTTGGAGGTAAGGAATAGTATGAAATGTAGTTGGACAGCTGGCCTAAAACATGTATTGTGGGTGGGTCTTTCTGTTTTCGACCAGGTTTCTTTAAGCATAGTTCCCTTACCAGTTTTGAATAGATAGGGACATCTCTAATAGCCTGAAGTAATGGAATCTTGATACAAACATTCTTTAACTCATTTTCCCAATCAAACTGTGGACGAACCACAGGCTTCTCAATTAATAACCTTTCTGGGTATGGAGGGTTTTTATTCACCTGTGGATGAGCAGATGATTGGGAATGAGTTCCCAGTGCTTGAGTGTTTTCTGAGGCAATCTGCACTTCTTCTTCCTCTGTAATCTCTTTTTCAGGGTTTTCTTCTCCAGTCTCTTCGCGAATAATCACTGCTGGAGGGGTTTTATTTAATGTCTTCCCAGACCTTAATTGAATTTCCTGTAAAGGAGCTGAATGGATTACATAAGTTGGGGCCATATGAATTTCAGCATTATGTACAGGCTGGGAAGGTCTGTTATTAGGATTTGGGATAGGCTGAGCTGGCAACAACGTAGGTCTAGGTGGGTTTGGGTTTTGATATTGTTGTGGAACTGGGGGTATGGGAGGAAGTGCAGGTGGTGTAAAGCCAGGTAATAGCTGCTGCATATTTGGGGGCATTGGACAGTAACTAGGAGGGGTGTGTAATGGGGCTGTATGTTGTGTTCCTCCATAGGGATGTCCTTGAGGTCCCCCATATGGCTGTCCTTGCCAGCCTTGCTGCCATGGTTGAGTCTGAGTTGGCTGAGAGGGCCAATTTTGCCACATTTGTGGACTCCATGGCTGCTGAGATTGCTGCATAGGATAGTAATATGCAGGGTTTGGAAAAACAGGTTCTGGGTACATGTTTTGGGGTCTAGGCTGCCAGGGCCTTTTTGGTGCATATGATGACTCTGTAGGTTCAGCATTGAGCTTGTAAAAATCTTGCAGCTCTGGTAAAGAAGGGAAATTGTCCGTAGGGTGCGGATCAGAGCAAAGAGCACAGATTGCAATGGTATTAAGAGGACACTCTTTCAAAGGATGCCTCTTTCTGCATTTTGGGCAGAATATGTGTAATGCTGCCATGTCTTCTTCCTCTTGCCGTTTCTTTGTTTTCAATGCATCAAATTGGGAGCTTAAGGTGCCTAAAATGTCAGTTTTAAAATTTTCTAACAGGTTCCCCAATTCAACTCTTGTAATCCCACTAGTCCCTGCTGTCCTGGAAATGCGGGAAGGAGCTTCCCTTGTGCTTTTTCCTGCTTTGGCTCTACTCCTAGAATATTTTCTGCATAGTTCCGTAATCTCATCAAAATATTTGTGAGATACATCACCTGATGCCATCAGGTTGAGGATTTCCACATATTCCTCCAGAATCCCTTTCAGAAAAAGAGTTCTGACTGCATCCTCTTGTAAGGTATTATACTTGGATTTCTGCAGTACAAAGCAGAAACGTTCTAGGAAATCCTCAAGACTTTCTTCTTCATGCTGTTGCATTTTGAAGATGTCATTTTGAGAATCTCTAGGTCCATAGTAATCTTGGTATTTTCTGAGGAAAGCACTCTTCATTTCTTCCCAAGTTCGGATGGTAGACTCCCCCAGACTCATAAACCACCTAAGTGCAGCATCTTTAAGGGTGGCTGGAAATAGTTTTAACTTCTGTGCATCCTGTAAATAATTGTAACTCCTGCACAAGATGTCAAACTCAAAGAGAAAAGCATCCGGATCTTCAGTACTCTTCCCATAGAAGGTAGGTAATGAAGATGCTGGGATATTGTTCATGCTGACATCTTGAGAAAGATCTAGAATAGGGAAGCCAAAAGTGGTTTAAGTTCGTCCTTCATGTTCTCCTTCTCCCTCCATCTGGTGTCTGGTTTCCTGATCACTCATAACAAGAGGGTTCCTAAACCAGTTGACACCTAACCTGTCTCTTCTCGGGGATGGAATGAAATCCCAATGGTCTGGCCTAGGCCAATATTGAAGATTGAAAGGTAAATCTGTAGTAGATTCTACTTGAGAAACTACCGGATTCTGCGTATGTCCAAGAAGGGAATTTATTCTTTCTATGTTCACTGTGTCCACCAAGTTGGAGTCTCCCTTTGAAGGTGAAGCTTGTTGGGTCTGTGGGGTTTCTACTGAATGTAACTGTTCAATGAGTATACCCTCAGTTCTTGCTGAACTAGTCCCTAATTCCACTGAAATTTGTGCGTTATTGTTTTCAATTTCGTTGCTGGTGTTCCTATCCCTAGGGTTAGTGAGGGGGGGGTTTCTATTTCCAACAAGATCGGAATGAACCTTAATAAATCTTCCCCTACTATCTCTGGATCTCATCAAAACAATTACTGAAAATAACAAGACTTTTAATCAAAATAAATTGAAATACCTGTGCCCCAATTGGGTTTGAAGGAACTTGATATGAAATGCGCAAGTTTGCCTTACCAACCCTTCTCCTCCAATCTGCAACAACTAGTCACACCTAAAAACTGTTGTAAAATTAGATTACTGAAATTAAACACACCCAAACTTGCAAAAGGACAAACACACATGCATGAAATAAAACTACGAAAAATAAATACTCTTTACATGAAAGATAAACACACTTTTTGCAGTAAAATAAATCAAACATGCAAAAAAAACAACCACACTTACCAGAAGGAAACAACAAGAATTTGGGGCAACCCACTAAAGTGGATGTGGCAGGCTATTACACCATGGGAATCCCATAGTGAATTCGTCTTTGTGTCTTAATGTTTCCCCTCCACCTTGTTGTGTACTGTAAAAAGATCCTATCTACCTAAACTTCGCAGTCTAAAAAAATAGAAATGAGCAAAATACCAGCTTACCTTGGAGCAACGCCCTGGCAACGGTGCCAAAATGTTGGTCAAAATTAATGTTACTTAATTAACCTCAATTTAATTATCAACCGGAGAATCGTAAACTTTGAGTTGCTACACTATATGTGCAGGCAAGACAGTTTTAATGCTCATGCTGACAGAAATGCTAGTCTACCTCAAACAAAGCAATGAAATGGATGAAACTATTGCTATCTTGGTTAATCTATACTAAGGACTCATAGATCTATTCTAAAACAAAAGGAAATCAATTTACTGACTATCAAACTTAGCATAGCCTACAGCAATCTACAGGCTACAGTAATTCTTTGAAAACAACCCTAATCTTTCAGAGAAATCCTACCTACAACAATGCTTCAAAAGAACAACCTGCTGATAAATTAAACAAACCCTTGAACTACAGCAATCCCTTAAAACACTCAATAGTTCACACTCAGCTACAATGCTGATGATCTATTCTACAAATGAAAGAGCTTAATAAGTTTCAGAATAAACATGATCAATTAACCTGAAAAATCCACCATTAATCCTACAAGATCTAATGCTTAACTCCACACTAATACTTCTAGAATTATTGCCAGAGTAACACCTGTGACCTCTTGACTTTGAATTGTCAACACACAGCCTATTATAATGAAGCTTGGCTGGTTATCGTTATCCCAATGTACTCTGTTTTATTTTATACACACTAATGCACATAGGAAAATGCCAAGGTTATTCAAACAATACTCATTAATCAATATTAGGGCTGTGTAAGAAACATTCGCTGGTTCTGGCCTGTATATACAGACTGTGAAATTAATATTGATTTAAGGAAGTAGTATTATAAACCATCATTCCTTTCCAAACTCATTCAATATCAAACAGCACAACTTCAACTCTTATTTAATCACTTATTTAAAAGACTATTTAACAAACCCTATACGCTCTGTAGGCTACGGTCTTCAAACCCTCTATAAAATATTACAAATGCTGTTCAACTCCAACAAAATATCCTACAGCTCTACAAGCTTGAAAGTAAAAAGGATGGGTTGTTCATCAATTATTCTCATGTTGCAGCAAAAGGATTCTTCAATAGCTAGAGTCGAGTTCATTATCCAATTTGCCAATACCACGATTCACACTAGAAATCCAAAGGAAAATTTAAATACACACCATTCCTCAATTTATTCTACAGTCCTGGGAACAAGAAGAGTCTAAACCAATCCTGTAGCTATTCATTTATTGCTATATGTTGGCAGTGAAGACAATGTGAAAGCTCAGTCTACTTGTAATTCTTCACAAAGTAAAGCTTGAATCAAACCATCACACGATTTATAAATACAATAACCCTAAACAACATTCATAGCCATTAATGCACAATCCACACTGAAAACCAGAAAGGGGTGTTAAATAAAAAAAAATGTTCTTGAATCTATTCAGCAAGCTAAATCAATTACAAATGACTAAGAATCTGCAGACCTGCATATGAGTAAAACCATCATCATTCTATAGAACAATATCAAAGGAAGAAAAACGTTATCCTGCTATTGCAAAATACACAATGCGAAATACCAAGGGTTGGTGTTGAAGGGGGCCCTCCCTCAACGCCTTCTAGTTCTAAGGAAAAACCTTAAAGGAGATAAACGCTGGTTGTATTAATGAAATGAAGTATTGCAATCTTCTCTAAGCATCCTCTTGTTCTTAGGGTTTCAAGAATCCCTTTTATACTGAAAATACAAACTAGAATCGACCGTGAGACAGAGATCGATCCTCGAACAACCCTACAGTTAACTCAGCACATCTGAGCCAAATATGGGAGCTCGAATCCCCTAAAATCTATACATTACTAAAGCAAGAAAGCAACAGCTCCTCAATCAAAGATCATCCCCAAAACAGCACCTGGAAAGTCTGCGTAGGCATCTGGAAGGCGATGGAAGCTCAAGAGACACCCCAAATGTGGATCGAAGCCCCCGAATCACTGGTGCAGCTAGCGTGAATCTGCCCTGGAGCGCCGAAACCCCTGCACAAAGGAAACAACGACCCATCAGTTGACCGGATATTTATATGGAGATTTAAAAACCCAATTTATGCATAAAACAATGTAAAATAAGAAATAAATAACCAAAAATCACTTACCAAACCTTTGTCCATGTTGGTCTCCATAAAAACATGACTATGCACAAATCAATATTAATAAAACTAACTTATCATGTGGTTTCATAAATTTTATGCTAGAAAATGATGTATTGGACAGCCAATAATAGGAGACCAACAGCTCCACTATTAGAAATGCTATGTTACAAGGCCAAAAGAGATCAGGCATCAAATCCCTAACATTAATAACAAACAAAAAATATGATCTTTTTCTAGTGCCAACGTATCCACCTAAAACTAGTGTACTTCTAACATTGTACATCCCTGGGAGATTTAAAATTGTTGATCCTTGTTGTGACCACTAGATAATTTCCATAACCAATGGTTTAAATAAACAACATAAAAGTAAAAAAATTAGAAGAATAACTTTTCCATGACATTTTGAAAGCTCGTACCTGTTTTGAAATGAACTTTTCTACATGCTATTAAAAGCATTGTATTATTATCTTTCTAGCTAAATGGGTTTTTTAGGATCCACATTTCCATTAATGGCAAAAAAAATTTACAAATACCATCACAAAGCTATTTGATATGTTTATCGATATGGACATAGTTCATGAGTAACTAGCGATTCAATTTCAAACTCCACCTAATCCCTAAGCATCGTCTTCACCATAATAAACCTAAGTATTAGAAGACTTGAAAATTTATCTTTCAAACTTTAGACTTGAGTCTACTAACATCTAGATGTCAAATGAGAGGGATTGATAGGGATTCTCATTTCTCTTTACAAAAATCGATGCATATAATTATTATTCAAACAAATTGAAAAAAGTATCCTTCAAACTTCAATGTGGATCTTACTAGTATTTGGATCTCACACGAGAAGACATTTTAGAGGGATTCCACACTTATATTTTCAAATTTTCATGTTATATTTATGTGAAAAGGTTAGACAAAAAACAAGGACTATTATATACTATAATCTCTTTATGAACCTTAGAGATTTAAAAATGTTATTTTGACAAAAAAAATATTTACAATCTCTTCTCTTAAATTTTGGGTTGATAGGTTTGAGGAGTGGTATGTAAGGTAATTGTAGACTCCATTTGATATGTCAACATTAATAACCTTTATCAAGGTTCATCATCAAGACAATGAGTCAAATGTTCCAACAAATATCAAGTATTTTAAACCTTTTTTGTTCTATTTTGGTTTATGGCTTTCAAATTCCCACAACACTAATTGTAAATCAGAAATAAAAAGAAAAGCATTTCCACCACCTAAATGTTTTAGGAGAAACAACTATTTATTCAACCTCCTGGAGCCCACAAGAGATGGATATAATGCACACTCGATTATAGTGTGGAAACATATAATTCACATCTCTATGGCCCTCACATGATGCACATTGGCAACCATTGGGGCATCTTCCGCCATTCATGTCATGGAGCAATATCTCATACAAATATAGAGACACACGCAGATACATCATCATTATTATTTTAGCTAATGAAATTCCATACATATATAGAGCAGTCTCTACTATCCCAGTCCATGTAGAATATAGTTTATTGAAATTAGATAAGGGACAACTCTGTCAGGTCGGTGAAAAATTCGGTCATTAGGTCATTGATAAAATAAGCCATTGGAATTTGGAAGGACCTTTGAATGGAGGATTGATTCCACTCGATGGTGTCTCTTTTGGTCAAGTGTGGTTGCTCCTACCTAAAATAAAAACCCCATAATGTAAACCTAATGCTTTCAGGTAGCAACGTTTTTTATCAACACTAAATTCAACAACTATTTTTACAATTGAATGATGTCCTCCATATATTCTCAATTCAAAGTGATCAAACAAAAGCCCCAACTTTAGGTAGATTATGGATAGTCTCTGACGTGTCCAGATAATTTTAGAGTTCATTCTTTGTTTCGAGGGCGCTCAGGGCACGGATCAGAGAGCCCACGGAAGGAAGAGGATGAAGAAGAAGATGACTCAAGTCAAAAGGTGAGGTGAGTGAAGAGGGGATACATAATAGGGGAGATCAACACTATCAAACTGCACAGCTTGACTTGGGGAGATCAATATCAACCATCAATCTCTAAACTACCTTCATCGAGACCTCTCAACCTTGAGAACTTTAACATTCTGCTAACCCTTTTTCATCTGAACGAATGAGAAACTTCTGATCATGGAATGCTTCTCACCCGTTGATCTACCCAACATCTTGTTCCAACCATAGATCTTCAGAGCCCTTACCACTTTCTGCAAATCGACTGTAGATGTTGATTAGGAAGAGGGAGATGATGATGATGATGATGATGCTAATGAAAATGATGATGATGAAGATGATGATGGTGATGATCAATGATGGTGGTGGTGATGACGAAGACAGCAATGATGATGATGAGGGTGAGGATGAGGACAATGATGATGAGGATGAGGGTGATAAGGATGATGATGATGTCTAGGATGAGGATGATGAAGATGATGATCATGATGATGGTTAGGATGAGGATGATGATGACAATGATGATGTCAATGATGAAGATGAAGATGATGATGATGATGATGATGATGATGATGAATATGTTGATGAAGATGATGATGATGATGAAAATGTGATGAAAACATATTTACTTTGTTCTTCACTAAATTGTTCTGAGCTTTGCCAACATTATAATAGAATGGTTATGAGTGATTATTCGATTTTATAAAGAATTCCCTTTATGGAACTAACAAACTACTCCGTTTGGATCTTCCTCTTTTAAGACGCCGGACTAGGTCCATAAGTCTTGATTCTTCATGTGCACAAATATAAGAACAGGAGGCTTCACAAGGCCCAAAAAGTTGCATTTTGTTTTTGAATACTTCCTCGGATCATATTAAATTGTCATATTAGTCCTTGGAATGGATGTTAGGAGCAATCCTTAATTTTTCACTCAACTGGTTGCTCCCCCTATCATGTAGATGTCTTCATTCACTGAGCTCCCCCTAAAATTATGATGATGAAGATGATGATGATGATGACGAATATGATGATGAAGATGAAGATGATGATGATGATAATGAAAATGATGATGATGATGATGATGAATATAATGATCATGATAATGGATATGCTGATGAATTGGATGACGATGATGTTGATGATGAATATGATGATGAAGATGAAGATGTTGATGATGATGACGATGAATATGATGATGATGATCAAGATGATGATGGTGATAATGAAGACATTGATGATGAAGATGATGATTATGATGATGATGATAAGGAATATGACGATGATGAAGAAGATCGTGATGATGATGACGACAATGATGATTATGAAGATGATGATGATGATATTGATGAAGATGACAAAGACGATGGTTATGACGATGACAAGGATGATGATGAGGATAATGTTGATGATGATCATGGTCGTTGTTGTTGTCATCACCATCATCTTCGCCATCTTCATCATCATCATGATCATCGTCATCATAATCGTGTTCGTCCTTGAAGGGACATATGTATAGGATCTCACTATAAGCAATGAAACCAATACAAATTATGACAAAATCCTAGTTATATTAAATTAAATTAAATTAAACTACACTAAATTAAAAACATAGAGTTGTTTAACTATAATTAATTTTAAATGCAACAAAATATAAAATATGCAAATAAAAAAACCCAAAATAAACTAAACAAAAGATAAATATGCAAAATAAGAAAACAAAACAAAACACCAAATATAAAATATGCAAATAATCAAAAAAAAAAACGTAGAATTCAAAAACACCCATGCACTAGCTCATTAGAATTCAAAAACACCCACGCAGTATCTGCTCCGGCTCACATTTGGGGGTTTTTGATTTCGAACTTTCATTGAAGGATTTGGAACAGGCGATGATGTTTTTTTTACAGGAAAAGTGGGTGAAGGACTTTTCCTATTAGTTCATCATCCACTCCCTTCACATGTAAGCCCATGGTTCTAGAACCACCTGCCCCACCTCCAGAATGCCAGCAATGTTTAGACCTTCAGGTTTGTTAAATTCTATGTTTTCTTGATTACCTATTGTGTTTTTATTTTATTCATGGTTTTTTTCATTTTTGTGGATGTGGTTGAGATGAAGTGGCTCAAATATCCTTGCAAGCATGAAGCACGAGTTCTCTAGGTGAACTTGGGAAATTCAATGTTAGAAATAAAACCAACAGTTATCCAAGAAAAGGAGGAAGGGAATGAGATATTTTAATCCTACCATGCCTGTGTTTGCTTGTTGTGAGATATTTTGACAATATGCCTGAATGGAATGTGGTGGTTTTGTGGAGCTATATGATTGTAGGGTATGATCTGAATGGGAAAGATGAAGAGTCTCTCAAGATGCATTGGCAAGCGTTGATGATGGGGATGAGGACGAATAATTTTTCTTTCTTGACGGTGCTTCTAATTTGTGCAAACATCATGGCTTATGATCACGGTAAGCAAGTTCATATCCTCACCATAAAATATCAATTTGATTCATATGATTTTGTGGGTATTTATCTAGTTGGAATGTCTGCAAAATGTGGGTTTGTTTCTAGTTTTGTTCATTCCTTTTTGGCATCATGTCAAAATTCCCATGAATTGACAGTTCAAAGCTAGACTGTGAATGTTTTTAATAGGATATGTAAGTGGTTATTGTGTTAATTATAATACAATAACTGGTGCTCCGTGGACTCGAAAACCCAATTCTCTTAGGTGCCAAGATAACTCCATGCCATGTTTTTTCTTTAAAGGACCACCAGGTATTCTATTTGAGAGGACTCTATGTTGGTTGTTACCATTTCATCAACCATTTCAAAAATAAGGCTGGTGACAACCCTATATCAACACACTTCCACCTGCTGTCTATAGTCTGCAATAAACTGCAAACTGTCAAACTTTGACAGCCCTCCCTACTTGCAACCACAGTAAACACCGAACTGAATCAAAGGTTAACTATTAGTTGGATGTTGATATTGTTTAAGAGAGGTAAATAAAGTCTGAAAATTTAAATTACTTGCATAGCTACAAGTTTGGAACATACATTTGGTGGCTGTACTATATTGCTAAGAATAGTGTTCAAGGTTTGGAGTGGTTTGGTTTACATTGAATGCAAAACTAAAACTCTTATACACCTTACATTGGTAACCTTCACTGCTGCTATAAAATTGTCATAATTAGAGCTGTGATACTATATTATTCCTGCTATATTTATATGAGTCCTCATACTTGAATGGAAGGTTATTGGCTAGTTAAATAGTGCAATTGAATTGTATATGGTTACATGGCTAATGATCTCTTAGATGCTAAAGTGATACTGGATGACCTTGCTACTAATTCCATATATCTTTAATTGAATACATTGACTTGATAGCATTTACATTTGCATCTATAAGCACTAAATAAACTTAGTATGTCTTCTTCATTCATAGAAGTTATTGATTGAAAGGAACTGGTCACTAATACAATTGTGTAGAAGATATAGTTGTTTGTACTTGTAATTAAATAGAAAGAAGGTTCCCTGCAACCAAATGCATTTTCCATGGCACTAGAGTCCATGGATAAGTTGCCGGAAAGACTAGAATAGGAGCCGTGCATGAACATTTTGGTACAAAAATGTGTGGTAGATATTTTTATATGATATTTTAAGGCTTGTATTAGGTAGTTTCATCAAAATTGAATGGTGTTAATCGATATCCTTGGAGGATTGAGGTAGAGCCAAAGGCTAGATGAGGAGGCAGAGGGTGATATTAATTGTGAGGATCCCAATATAAGCGATGGTGGAACTTTTCTTGTCATTTAAATGTTCTTGCTCATTTATTCATAATCCTTTGTTTCAAAGTTCCAATATAATGTGCTACTTATAAATGAGTGGTCACATTTCCAGTGTGTTTCAGTTTTGGAAACACATACCTGTTTCCCCGTATCATGTAACTTAGGTTCACAATCGTAAATGGAATTGATTTAACTTCATTGCAATTAAATTTGTGGCACTGCTGTGAACTTCCCTAGACATTATTTGGCTAGAATTCAATAAATCCTTTTTCAAAGCTAATATTAAATGTCAAACTAGAAGCAAGGAAATACTCATTGTAAAGGGAAATGTGTAGTAATAGGAAGAAGATAGAGATTACCAACAGAGGATAGACCAAGGAATATTATAGTCAAACAAAAAAGATGTTGAGAGAGAAACCAACCTTAGTTATTTCTGCTTGTGAGTGATCAACTGCAGGAGATGTAGATCCAGTAGGGACAACATGACCATTTACAACATTATTCATAGCTGCATCTGCAAAAGGATCGGGTGTGTTTCCACCTTCCATATTTTTTTCAATTTCCATAAGCTCCACCTCCTCCTCTTCTATCAACTGAACCATAAGAGGTTAGAATACACATATATGCCTACAAATTCATACATCTCGAATGCAATGGCTTACTAATATAAATGCCTTCATAACAACCAATCGAAATATCTAATTGTGGTAAAAAACAAGCAGAAGTTGTGAAGAGAATTCTTATACTATTGTTTAATACTCTTATTTGATGCTTATGGATGGTTGATTGGATGTATTTGATACTTGATGCTTGTTCAATGGATATCATCTTCAATTGTCTCTTGATAATAAATTATAATCGGGTAAGATGTTTCTCTATTATATTGGATGCTTGTAATTGAAAAGTTTAATAGTGTGCATGTTTCTCAAATTTGGTTGTGTTTCTATTAACCCTTGTTATGTCATCGCAAGCGGTGATATATATGGATGGGTTATGTCTATTAATCCAAAAAACCGTACATTGTTTAATTTTTCGTGGTTGTAAAGTTTTTTAAAGTTTTTAAACATTATATTAAATAGAATTATTTTAATATTATTTATTTGATTGTTGATTGGGCTTATTTTAGTGACATAGGTTTTGATATTGGCTCCTCCAGCGTTAGCGGTGTATCAGGCATCATAGGTGTCAGCTGGATGTACTGCAATTCAATTAAACACTAAGTATGGTTGTTAGTTTTTCTTTGATAATGGCAACTTTTTGGAGTTTGAAGCTCGAATGTTCTATAGAAAATTGTTTTTGTTTGCTCAGAGTCAAGCCTAGAAATTGACTACCTACACAATGTTTTTTGGTTTTAAAACCATATTTAACAGGTGGTTTTATTTTTGGCACGTCACCATCTACCGGTTTACAAAATTGCATCCTGTCAAATTGACGTTTAACTACTTTTCTTACCCGTCATAAATTCTAGTACCTCCTTTTAGTCATAACCCTTGGAAAAACAATTCTAGCTACTGGAAAAACAATTTTGGCCGCTGGTAGGGAACATTTTGGTTTATTTTGGAAAACGAAGGAAACGTTGGATATTGTTTTATTTTCTAGACATAAAAACTTTAACAAATGTAAAAATATTAAAATATTATTGTTGAAAAAATTAAAAGCCTCATTTTCCAGTGTGAGCTCCCCTCCAAATTTTCATGGTGACTGGATTATGTGTAATATTTAACTCTGTTTTGCTTTTCTTCATAAACGTTGTCTATTTTTTTTCTTAAAAAAATTCTTTTATACTTCTTAGAGGATGATTTTATTGGACAAAACCGGTTCATGATATCATGATATGTGCAATATTTCCCAACTGATTTTATTGAACAGGACTGGTTTCAAAACATCACAGAGCTGGAACATGAGATAGATAAGAGTATGGGAAATTAGAGAGATAATAGATGGGTTATGTGAGTGAAAGCGATAGTAGAACTAGTCCCACATATCGTCGATCTCATTAGGGCGGAGAACAAGCCTCAAATTTCAATTCAGCAACAACTACCACTGATACCAGCTACGAAGGTATGTTTACAAATTAGTAGACATTCATTTATTTAAAATTTATTTTTTAATGCTTCTTACTTGAATTTTTAATCAACAAATTTTTATATTTTATATTGTTCCAAATTTCAATATATTTCATGATATGTGCAATATTTCCCAAAGCCTGATTTTATTGAACAAAACCGGTTCCAAAACATCACAGAGCTGGAAGATGAGACAGATAAGAGTATGGGACATTAGAGAGATAATAGATGGGTTATGTGAGTGAAAGAAAGAATAGAATCGGTCCCACATATCGTCGATCTCGTCAGGGTGGAGAACAAGCCTCAAATTCCAATTCAACAACAACTACCACTAATACCAGCTACGAACGTCTATTTACAAAATAGTAGACATTTATTTATTTAAAAGTTAGTTTTTTAATTCTTCTTACTTGAATTTTTAATCAATAAATTTTTATATTCTATATGTTTCCAAACTTCAATATATTTAGAAATTTGAAATTTTTTTTTCGAAATCCTGTCATATAAACAAGGCTAGGGTCAAGTTGAATGGAAAGAATATTGAACGGAAAGAATATGAAGTAAATGTTTTTTGATAGGCATACATTTACATAAGTCGTAAATTGAAGGGTATTTAAAAAATGTAATCGTCATCAAATTTTATTTGACATGATACTAAAATTTGAAATTTCAGGCCTGCTCAGAGTGGTTTTGAGGCTACTGAGTGGAGCTTTGTAGCAATTGTGGAACACCAGAGCTTGTATTGAGTTGTACATGCATAATTGCTTTGAGTAATTAGTGAGACATCAACCCTAGCCATAGCATTCTTTGTATAAACTAATGAAATCTCGTTGCATGCATCAATTCTTGCAAATTGTAAGTGTAGGAAAGTGTTGCGATAGAAGAACACAATATTCCCTCTGCGGTTTGTCGTTTCTTGTGTCTAAGATGGAAGAATCTTCTACCAAGAGGAAAAGAAGTAGCAATGAGGGATACCTTAGAGTGCTTCCTAAGAAGAAACCCAAGCCTAAACCTATAAAGAACAAATTCATGTTCAGGGTTTTTCTTCTTAATGGTTTGAATTTAACTCTGTAGTTGGAGGATGTCATTGAAAAGATGTTGGTTGTCGAGTTTGTAAGGACTGTTAGGAAAAATATGAGAAATAAATAATAGAAAAGGGGTCGAGAAAGATCCACTGTGGTCCCCAAGTATATGTGGAAGATGAAATGGGAGGACGGATAATGATGGAAACATCATATGCAATGATTCTCACAATAAGACCACGCTTGTAGCTCTATAGGTTCATCCCTGAAATTCCTCCCCTAAACTATTTCTTTAGTTTTTTTTATAAGTAAAAAAAATGTATTAACATGCATGCTACAAAAGAATTCCATGAGCTCCTCAAAGTGCATTTTGTTAGAACAAATATTTCCATATCTAAATATTATTTACTGAAAAGTTTTTTTTTTAGTAACTAGGGGAATCGACAACTGGAGCTGGGTTGGTAATCGTGTGACATTAGTGAGGCAACGATATTGTAATATATCATTTAAATGCGAGTTGATATTTTGGCAGAAAAATGTGTGCTGGATAGATTGATTGTTGATTTCCTTCACATGACATGTGGAATGTGACTCCAAAACCACTTCTCTTGGTGGAACTACCCCAAGAACACACTTTACAGACATCATTAGCTGATTTAATTGTATGCCCATTTTTTTATTTCATAGAGTATTTTGATATTTTCCATTCCTATCAAAATGACCACTTGTGTATAGGTCTAGGAATGGATTATTTATTTAATTTATAAATTTAATTGCCATCCAACACAGTGGTTTCCATTTATTAGGACAACTCTTTTCAAGTGGTATGGGCCAATGGACCTGGAAAAAGGCGATTGATAAGGTAAGGGTTCTTGCATTGCCTACATTCTCCCTAGGCATTAATATTTTATATGACTTGCTTGTACTTGTCGTATAATATAACTTTCCTATTTTCATTTCTAGCCTCTTCATCATGCTTCCTATACAATGTTTGTATAGAAACATAAGAATATCAGACTTAATTGTCTTTGTTATGTTCTTGCTATACCATTCCCTGCTTTTATCACTCTTATGTTCTCTCTGTGCATTGACCACCTCTATTTTTTAACCACTTTCCCTCTATTAGAACTGTTTGTTTTCATCTTTTGGCTCCATTTCTTCATTGTTTATTTAAATTACTATTCAAAATTGTGTTTTATTTTTCATTTTCTACCAAAAGCTTGGAAGTTTTTATTCCCGTTTATTTTCTACCAAACCAAAATATTGCACAAAAAGCCTTTTTTGGGTGGAAATGGAGGTGTTTTTCCTGTCGTCCAAGCTTCTTCCAACCTTCTCATGGGGAAGAGGAGTCTTGAGTTTTAAAACCTAGTAAGAGAAATCATCCTTTATCCTCCATATCTGAAGCTACCATTTGTAGTTATATTACATGTGTATTATGATATATTTCTTAGTTTGGCATGGAAAGCTTTGTTGGGGTTGAAACAGAGGTGGGTGAATCTAAGGACCTGGGTAACACTTTTTGGAAAGCGCATTTCGGCAAAAACCAAAAAACGTACCTCGGTCGAGGGTTTAACAAGCCCTCGACCGAGGTTTTAATATCTCAACCGAGGTTTTTTCCAGCCCTCGACTGAGGTTTTTTTCAGCCCTCGGTCGAGGTATTTATTAACCCTCAGTCGTGGTATTAAACCCTTAACCAAGGGTTAATAAATACCTCGACCAAGGTATTAACTCGGTCGAGGTATAAACCTCAGTCGAGGT
>LPNX011116529.1:0-14007 GCA_001517045.1 Pseudotsuga menziesii | reverse complement strand
GGGATCTTATGTTAATTGTTACATTACACACAATAATTGTTTGCAATAAAATTAACATAAATGTTAGTTTCTCATGTCTAGGAGTAACAATCTAGCTTTTATAATATTTAACTTCCTAAAATTTGTTCTCACATTTTAATGAGCATTCATTTTAGGGACAAAATTTGTAGTGCCAAGGTTTATTTCCAAATAGTGAGGAGGCAAGATCATGTGCATCGTTATTGAAATTTTAAATAACATTAATATAATCAAGATTCTAGGACTATTTAGATATATAAGTTACACCAAAATAGTGGAGCATCTAGGAGCATTGAAATATATTTCCACCAAAATACTATGACCATCCATACAAATATCATCCCTTTGCTACAAAAGGCTAGTTTTGATTTATAGGGAGCAACTTAAATCATACTCAATCATATCAATCATATCAATCATATCTAATACTCCAAGACCCATTTTTATAACCCTTAAGATTGACTAGAACCTCGACCGAGCTAATACCTCGGTCGAGGTTTTAAAAACACCTCGACCGAGGGTTTTTTAAACCCTCGGTCGAGGGCCTTACAAACCCTCGGTCGAGGTTTATACCTCGGTCGAGGGCTTAAAAAAACAGACTTAGCCCTCATTCAAGCAAATGGAAAATTTCTTGTGCCTTGCAGAGGTGTAAACCCTGCCATTCCTAGCACATAAGTGAGCGGAGTTGATACCGATAGATTCACCAACAAATATTCTATCCATTGAGATATCATACACGCATTTTAGCATTCATATGATATTTATTTTTTAATTACTTCTAGAACTTATACTTAGAAAACCACACTGCAACTTCGAAGTAGCTCAAAGAAAAGACCGCAGAGTTAAAAATACACAGCCAAAAAATTCGTAAAAATGCACACATCACATATCGACGTGTCCTCTTCAAAAGGGTATCTTTGGTTTTTCAATTTTTGAAAAAATAGAAAAAATTCCTTTACGTGGACAAATATGTGTTTAAAACAATGCTGAAATCGAATGTGGTCACTTTCGAAAAATAATAAATAATTGTATAATGCGAAAAAAATTAACAAAAAAATATGCACATCACACTGCATTTTATGTAGATCATGCTCATATATTTTTTTTTTTAAGGTCACACAGTTCATTAAATGCAAAAATTCACACATTAAATGACATCAGAATATTTAAAAAAAAATATCACTATGAAGCCAACATAATATTCTACAATTTGTTTTTTTACTGCAAGTCAAAATTCACATGGCATATATGCGTTTTGAGGGCTTCAATCTAGCACATGAGTAAAAAATCAGGTTTTCATCGCCAAATTTGGCCAAAAAGTGTTACCCATCTTCATGGAATCACCCAGGTATATTTCCATTCTATAGCATTTGTCTTGTAGTAATAATTTTTAGGAATTGTGGTGACATTGCCATCTCATGGCTCTTGTTTGACAAATATCTAATGTCTAGCTTAGGATTTTCCTATTGAAGATTTTTGAAGTGGATCTAGTTATTAAGGAGCAGATTGGGTTTGGACCATTCAACCCTATCTACTCTTTAATCACTAAATCCTCCATGAGATCCTCAATTGACCCCATCTACCTAAATTGGATTTGTTAGGCACTAATCACAGATTTTATGCCATTTTAAATCTTAATTCATCTTTTATTTTATGTTTTATAAGATATGAATTTTTTTGTCATTTACATGTATTAAACTCATCCCTAAAACATCAAATCACATGGTAGGTTTTCCCTAGTTTGTGGATTAGAATTACCTTCTGGAAATATTCTTTGTAGCGCTGCTTAAATCTGGTCTAAATCATAATTAAAAGGTTCACGAGACTACACATCAATCAAAAGCACTTATTGAAGATCCAAAACCGTGGAAAGGAATGTGCCTTTCCACGGTTTTTTAATTTTTTTTAATGTTCCAAGTTTCGTCTCAATATTGATGAACATTTTTCGTGGGTATTACAAAACCATCGAAACCCTGGGTGGATTTCCATGAATACCGTCTCTATAGAGACGTTGTTTCATGGAAAAAGTATTGTTCAACTTGCAGATTTCGTCGATAGAGATTGGCTTTCCATGGTTTTGCATGGAAGAAATTTCTGTTCAAATTCCAGAATGAGTTGATAGAGAGACAAATTTTCATTGAAATGGTTCCATGGTTTTGCGTGCAACAAAATTTTTTCCAATGGTTTTTGGCCATATTTTTGTCATTATATGGACAATAATGTTGTCGATAGAGTGACGAAACTTAGAAAATGAACTAAAAAAATCAATTTCAAGGCCGCCATATAGATGGCATGTGGCGACCATTTTTTGTCTCTATATTGATGACTTATAAAGTTAGTCATTACAGAGACGAAATAAGTGCCACGAAACATCGTGGCCATGATTGTCGCAATTCAGATGACAAAATGTGGAAATAGCAATGAAAGGCCATCGCAAATTTGCTCATATGTATTAGTGCATCCATCCCCATGAATATTCAAACCTCCTAATCACCACTACTTCCATCTCTTGACATCACCATCCCATCATCTGTTGTAATATATTGTGGCGTCGGCTACATTGACCTAACCACATATAGAACCCGCAAGTGGAAGTGTCAATTACTACAAATAGACCAAGTTTCCCCAGCATGCACCCACTATTCATCATCACACGTCTATTGGAGCGTGCTCAACAAAACCCTCCCACAACTCCATTTTTTAGGGATAAACGGTGGGAAATGCCTCCATCACCCTGATAGTACTAGGGTCAACACCCTACATCAACTCTACTCTACCATCATTGTTCTAAGGGGTCTTGTCATTGAAGAACCACTTTGGGAAATTTGTAGTTCCTATCAATACTCACACTCACCCAAAATTCATAGAGATATTGATATTCAAAATTAAACAACATGAAAATGATATAATATCATTATCCTCATGATGTCCAAGACATTTTGTGCCCCATGGAACTATAAGAATATGGCTATCTCATAGCCAATCAACATGTGGGTTAGTTCACCTCTCACATAAAACTCATGTATAAACATACTCAACTCTTTCATGTATTAATCCATGTCACTAAAACAACATTTAATATAATCATGTAAGCATATTTGAAACATATTGTGCTTGTTCTATCTCAGAGTACACCCCAACTGACATTCACATATCAATATCTCATATTCAATTGCATGTTCAAATGACATAACATATTCATCAACATTGATAAAACAAAATGATAAGTTCCATTTACTATCCATATATATAGGGAGTCCATATGTTCATATAATAATAGTCTTAATGAATGTAACTGGATCAAATAGATAATAAGCAATTAAAATGTCAAGTTAATTCATATTAGAGTTTAAATACCAAATTTCAAAATAGGGGGCATTACATACACCCACCCTTCAAGAAACTTCGTCCCTAAGTTATGGTCATCACAATCTTAAGGGAAATTGTTGATGGAATATATTTATTCCTTCCCACTAGAAGACCTTATCCTTACCGGTCCCACAAGATTTTAACATGATCAGGATGTTAATAGAATATAAGTTTACTTATTTTATCACAAGGTATGGGTTGTCATATTACATACCACATGTTATGTATGCAATTAGTATGATTTCATCATGGTCCATCAATACATTTTATCCCCAAATACTTAACATTCTAACATATTTTCCAGTTATTTTATATATCATGATTCACAGGAAGACCTTCTATCCCATATTACATTTCATTAGGTTGTAAATGTCTTATTATAACTCACCTATAGGTTCTTAGCTCCATTGACACTTTCGAACAACACCACTTACCTACATTATTTAATATAATTGCTTCAAAATTTCCATGGTCATTGTTATCATTGTCATTTTCTTCTCTAGATCATAAATATTAAATTTCAATAAGTTAAATGTTGAGTAGAGTATCCTTTCTTTCATGGCCTAGGAAACTCATGCTTTCTATTAACAAATTATCTATAAAACAATCATCTACGCAAGGAACACCATGTTGTCGCATATAGCTTATATAGCGCCTCTACGTCAAAATAAATTGAGTATAAGGGTCCATTCAAAATATATACTACCTCATGACTTAAGGTTTTATTTCCTCACAATATACATCATGATATTTCATGGTTACACTATCACACACGTATGATTCTTGACATCTCTAGACTGTATATCTTTCTTTGTTTCAATCTTTGTGACATTCTCCTCCCTTGATGTTGGAAAAAAATGTGTTATTAAGCCCAAGGTATTGCTCAAATACGATTATCATAGAAAGTGAATCTCCATCTACTCATAACTTAGTTAATGCAAGACATGTTTTCCTTTATGATTGAGCCTCTTCTAATTCTTATTTTTAATGTATAACTCATTCGTGAATCCACTATCCATGAATTTATCTCATTGTTTCAAGCCTTAATAATTATACTCAATTTATACTTCTTTTTTAAATATCACTATATCTTGATTGGTGTTATAGGTTCATGACCCCTCAAGGGATTGTCATACTACAATTACCTCCAACTAGGAATATTTACTAAATGTTATTAAGTATTTTCAAAGAATAAATGTTGATCTCAGTTTCACGTTCATTACAATTGACCTCATTTACTTATTACCTAATCCGATTAGATCCATCATGGTTAATGTGGGTTCTAGGTTCTTCATTGTCGTAACCAAGGAAGAGCATGTCCCTTGCCAACAAGAGTATTTACACAATGCATAAATGTTGAGAATCTTTTTCATATAGGATTCATTGCTATGATCTATAATTCCCACTAGGTAATTATTACACTCTTATTTGTCTTCCCTTAACATTTTATTTTCATGTTATAACATTTATATGCATGTATCATTATCATTCATCTCTTTTAAATCTCTTCTTGTTACTAAATAATATAATATTATTGTTACCAAATGCTATTTTTCATATATTACTTCTCTTACTTTGACATCTCTATTGACATTCAAATAATATTATGTATTTATTATTATTATTATTATTATTATTATTAAATTTAAATTATTTATATGTTGTCTTTTTCACTATTAATTTCATCGTCATTTTTTTCACCATTCTTTATTTTCAAATTAATATGTTGAATGTTTGAATTTTTTATCAACATTATGTTTAATTATCATTCCTTATTAGTCCTTGCCCCCGAGCTGGCAGGGACTCTATGAATCGGCTTGCCGCCAATTTCATTAATCTGCACCAAAACCAAAGAAATTGTAAAACATTTATCCTATGTTTTTCGAGACCTGCTATAAATAACCTTTTTACTAAGCAATCAAAATACTCTTCTTTTTTTACCAACCAATCACTAATTTCCTACTCTTATTTGGCCTCATTTCGAGGCAGAGTACCAATTTTTTGTTTAAAAACATATGTTAGAGTTAGAAATTGGTAAACATTTTTTAAGATATGCATTAATGCTATATATGAGATAACATTATATGCTTAACATTTAATTTTATGTATAGTTTATGAAGTATCTTGTTCGCACTTCTGAACATGGTGGTTGTTTTGTCCGTGTGAAGCTGCCAAGCTGCCACATAACACTGCAAGGTGGTACATGTAGCTTGAATTTGTCACATAATACACATATATGGAGACAACCGCAAATGACAGATATCTTGACATCTGCACACATCTTAAACCTATCACATAACATGAACATGATTCATGTAGTCCTAACATGTAACAAATTTGTGGAGACTGTTCTAGTTTTCTTCTAGATGAATGGAAAACCATGGGAAAACTATATTGTACATATTTTGACATGCTAGTTTTCTTGTTTCATGGAAAAATGTATTGTAGAGGTGTCTCACTTGTCATTTGGGGGACTGCAGCATGGTCTTCCCTTTCAGTCCAGTTTCTTCTCTGCAACGACCCGGTCTCCAGTCCAGCTCTAGTTCGAATGCAATTGGGCGACGACGGTTGGGTGACGCTGTTGTTTCTAAAGTTTTTTGAACTCTTTATACTGTCAAACTTTATGGGAGATTCAAATATTAGAGGAGCCTCAACAAGCGGCGCAGGGGATTAGAACCTGCGACTGAGATGGTGGCAACCATACCAGGCGATGGCATATAAATTTATAGAAGAAGCATATAAATGTATAATTATCCTTCTCTAGCTACTTATTTAATCTTTGTGTTTCTCTAGAGTTTTCTCCATGCTATGTTTTCAGATAAGCCACCTGAGCCCTCAGCGCGTCCAACTAATGCTGTTTCTAGCACCGGCATCTCCTGGCAGATTCTCTATTAGATAACATCCTTTTCTGCTTCCTCTCATCTGTCACTTCTTGCTCCTCTGCTTCATCAAAGGCTAAATTGCTCTGAAAATGTACGATCGCTTCTCCATTCCTCTTGGAGCATGCAACGAATTCTGAGTCGGGCAGTTCTTGTCCACTGATCTCTTTGTGAACATTACTATTTTTGCCCCAGGCGCATTCAGATTGTCATAAAATGGCATATTGCTATATTGGGTGTTTCCAATATCATATATTTCTCTGCTAATTTGTGCCGGTTTCATTGAGATTACTGTTTGATTTGATTGAGAAAAAAGAATCTAATTAGACTGCAGGTGTGTGAAAGAGGGAAAACCTGGAAAAGTTTCAGAGTCTGAGATGATAATCACTGTATATGTTCCAAAATATGAAAAAGTTTCTACTGTTGATGTTTCTGATTCCATTACAGCTCTATTGATTTGGATTGGAGATGCAGGCTTCATATAGCCAATTCAGGAAGATCTGAAATAATTACAGAGACAAAGTTTGGGTGTTTCTTTCCAAGAAAGCCCAAAAGATACAATCCTGTACCTCCAATAGGAAGCAATAGTGAAAAATAAGAAAATGCTTATACTATGTAGTACAGAGGCAAAAGCATATACAACAATGGATTCAAATGCTTCCAGGTTCAGAATCTTTGGCAGCTTAATACACACAGGATGGCTCTAAGCTGAGGAGTAGAAGCTAAGGAGGGTAAAACATAAAGACCAATAGCGGAAGCTACAGACATAAAAGCAAAGATGGTAGTTTAAGCGCTTGATTCAGAGGCATCCAGTTTGAATTATCAATCGATAGCCAGTTCTATCCGGATGGATTTGGTTCCATTGGCAATTTATAGAAACCGAACAAATCAAATTAGCCTACGGGATCTTGAATGGTTCTTTCTGATTACCAAATAAATAACAGATGAGCACTTCAAAATTCGGAGTAAAGTGCGGATGGAGCACTGAGATATGGAAGGACAAGCGAAAGCGTCTGCGTTCATATTGGGATACGGAAGGACAAGTGAAAGCACTGAGGTGCCAACACACAGAGCCAAAGCTGTAAGGGTAATGGCATCCATGTGGGAAAATCGAAGGACAAGGAAAGAGCAGCATCGTACGAGACACGCAGAAGCAAATTTATTGCAGACTCTTTCCCATACCTACTGCAAGTTAGCCAGTCAAAGCATCCTTCCATATCTATAGTAAATCGAAGTGTTCATTTCTAGCAAAGTCTCTACGGCAATCGTTGCATCCTCAGGTGAAGAATAGTTGCAATGAAACAAAAGGTGAAGAATCTTCTTTACAATTTACAAAAAGAAATACAATTTACAATTTACAAGATCATTCTATTGTTATACTAAGAAAACTATAATTAATTATTTGTACCTTGTTCTACAGTAGTGATTTGAAGATTGTTGTGCATTTATTCTCCCTCGCTTGTTAAGCATCGGTCTCCTCTTCATCTCAATGCATGTGTACATTTCTTCATCAATAGGAGCACATTAGATAATTATAACAACACAATTCCTTACTAGGTTTTCAAAATTGTGAACTTAACATTTTCATGAAAAATTGGATGAGTTATGGTGTACTAAATTGTTTTTCCCTCAACACAACTAGTGAAATCAATGATCCAGCTTAAAAAGAAATCTGACAAGAGAAATACCATGTGTAGCTGCTTAATAGTAGCTACTTAATGATGTTAACGCTTAACTATTTTTTAGAGAGAGGTGGATGTGCGAAATAAACCTTCAAAATATCCAAATATCCAACATCTTTCCTGAGAACAGCTCTCAAATACCTTCTGTGCAGTGCATATTCCTATCTCTCTCCAGTGCATATTCCACTCTCTCTCTAGTCCAACGAGAGAGATCAAACTCGACCTCTTACATGACCTTCTCAGCTCAAACGAGATTCCATACAAGGGATCTCAAGTCACTCATTTGACCCCTAAGCATATAAATACTCCTCTCTATATTTCTTCCATAACATCTCTATAAAAGCTATGACAGACCAAACAGATAAATACTCCTCTCTATATTTCTTCCATAACATCTTTGTAAAAGCTATGACAGACCAAACAGATGCAGGTTGGGATCGATCATATGCATAAGAGAATGTTGTCCCGTAGCCCAAACACATACAAACTGAGTTCAGACTAGGTTTCAAAGCGAGCTAATTCCACCAACATTGTCAAATTGAGTGAATGAACTGCTTTCCAGAAGAAAAAAAATTGAACAGATTGTTCAAGTTCAAGTTTCAGTGCTTCTGTATTTTCTATTTTTTGCTTGAGCTAGTTACTGTCTCAAGATGAAAACACCAGGTGGAGGATTTCTTGCAAAGGAAAACTTGGTTACACTAACATCTTGCTACGTGTATAAAACATGCATTGACATGAAATTGTTTTTATGGAACATGGCTTTTCACATTTTCGTAAAATGAACAAGTGGCTTGAAATTTTATCAAATTGTGAATTTTTTTTTTTTCTATATTGTAAACATTTGTCTGACTTGAGTAGATTGACAGCAATTACGCCACTTCTAGGAGCCTATCACAAAGATCAAAAAGGGCAAAGAAGATTCTCACCTAATTTCTACTGGTACCTGTCCATTCCCTGAGATTTATGAATTATTAATTATGTAAAATCAAAGGAGTAACAATGTCATGCCCACCCAATCTCTCCATGTAGTGAGTAAAAAAATAGTAATAAAGAGAAACACCAATACTCCTTATTCATGGATTCAAATCTGCCTAGGTAAAAATGCTAGAAATGGTTGCAAGGTGCCACAAGATTGCTTTAGTACTGCCCTTGGGTTCAACACCTAATACTACTGAGTTTACTTGTTATTTTGCAGGTCACCTGAGGAAGGGTACAGTGCTAGAGTTTTTACTGACGGAAAGCCCTTCGGAATGCATCTCAACACTTTCTTCTCATAGCCACTTTCAATCATAGCAAGTGGATCAATAATCTCAACCCTATTTCCTCCTTCGATTTCAATAGCTGCATAATCACAACCGGTACTAATTTATAATGGGGATAACCTCAACTCTTTCTTCTCATTATCTCAACCCTATTTCCTCCTTCCATTTCAATAGCTGCATAATCACAACCGGTAGTAATTTATAATGGGGATAACCTCAACTCTTTCTTCTCATAGCCTCTTTCAATCATTGCAAGTGGATCAATAATCTCAACCCTATTTCCTCCTTCAATTTCAAGAGCTGCATAATCACAACCAGTAGTAATTTATAATGGGGATAACCGTAAGTTCGGCCTTAATTTAATTTTCATATCAAAGTAGATAACGATTGCATATCGGGCCTGGGCATGGACCGAGGAATGCAGGGCATGTACTCCACCTGTTGAATATCTCGTGACAACAACTTCGGGCATGGACTGAGGAATGCAGGGCATGTACTCCACCTGTTGAATATATCGTGACAACAACTTCCCTAGTAAATAAATCATATATATCGTGTGTGGAATGTAAAACCCACTCCATAATACTTTTAATCTATTCCACCTTATGCCCTCACACGTATAATGCATAAGAAGCCCACATGTATTGATCTATTTAATTCAAAATGGTAGGTGGCATGTTTGGTAAAAAAGTGTAGTAAGAAGAGATTTAATAACAATCATAATTTTTTAATCTCATAATATTATAATCATAATAATAATTACTTGCAAAAGTGAAAAACAAATCATTGTAGAGAAAATAAAGAGTTGGTTTCCCTGTCGTTGGTTTCAAGCAATGTTTCACTAAGGAAATTCAACACTAGAAGCAAATATAAAACATTACAAAACTTCATCTCCCAAAATCAGCCGAGTTACAACACTAGAAGCAAATATGAAACATTACAAAACTTCATCTCCCAAAATCAGCCGAGTTACAACACTAGAAGCAAATATGAAACATTACAAAACTTCATCTCCCAAAATCAGCCGAGTTAAAATTGTGTCAACTTTCTCACTGTGTACTTGTTGGAGTTTTCCATGAGTACGAATTCTATATCCCTAAGCTAGTTGTGAAATCTAGCAATATTCCATCCAAAAAGTGTTACTGGATCCTATGGTCTATACCGTAAACCTTAAGAAGTCAGCAAGGAAGAGGGTAATTTATTGTTGTGAATTTGGAAGAAATAAAATAAGTCTAAAACGATTCCAGCAACAAGTTTCTTCTTCACCTTTGATATTGTCTAAGCAAACAATGATTAAAATTGTCTCTCTTCTTCGATCAAGAAAAGATAAGCATGCATAAAACCAGGAACTAGACACTCCTACTCCTAACTGACGTTATCCTTTCTCCATTCTCCTCCATTGCAGCCTATGGGTGGAAGCTCAACGAGAATCCATTCATGTGATTGTCTAATAAAGCTGAATGCAGCCACCATGTTTGATGCAACCTCTTAGATTGCTACTGGATTCTCAAGTTTCATGTTGGATATGCTCGATACATCATTAGAAGTTGGCACTAGAAACAAAAGAATTCCAAAAGGTTGCATTTGAAAGTAATCCAATGCCTCATAATTTTCCACAATTTATCAAATGTAGCTAATAATTATGTATTGTTTATTGCTAATAATCATTTGAACATGTGATGAAATGTAATGTTGTGTTCTATCCCAACTTATTTATTTCCCTAGAAATTCAAAATCGTTGGTAGGAGGTAGATTATAAGAATTTTCTTCGATGCAAGGAGCTATATTTGTTTTGGGTTAAAGTTATAGGATGCTGTGACATTGAAGCAAAACTTTATCATTTTTGAAAAAAATTAGCTTCTATTCAAAACTTGAATGTTTTATTATTTATACTAGCTTTAATGTCTGCATAACTTTCTGATGAGGTTGTAAAACGACAAGCTTGACTGAAATTATTACATGCTAGTTAGCAATTTGGAATTTTCCTCAGACTGCACAACTACTGGGTGATTATTGATAGTGTTCCTGAATATTAACTTCAAGTATAAATTGGAATAAAGACTTATCTATCTAAAACAACATATTGCATCGAATCCATCAGCTGTATATCATGAGAGTCCTGCCTTCACCCAGAGATTCAAACAACAACTTTCAAAATCCAATCACTTGCTCTCTGTTTCATGATCCTTTGCCAAGCTAAGCCTAGTGATTCAGGTTTTCACCTCAATTCTGCTGTGAAATGGCAGCCGCTGTCTACAATTCCTACTTTGAGTTCGAATTTCAAAATCCACAACTATGAAGTTTGGCAAAAAAATTTGCATCAAGTTCAAGAAACTATATCATTAAATTTTTTTAAAAATATATAATAAAATTCCATGTGTTCATTGAACATATATAATAAAATTGAAAAAAATGTGCCAACATCAAACCTATATTTCAAAAAGGTTATCTTGTTAGTCTGGAGTTTAGGTTATGTTTAGCGAACTAGGTTTTTTGCTTTCTTTTTCTTCTAAAAACAAATTCGAATAGATTCAAAAAATTGCAGCTTTAAGTTCATTTAGGGTTGAAGTTCGGAAAATTTCAAATATCAAAGCTTTAAATTTGTGGAATGCAGAAGCAATATATGCAAAGCTACAGAGAGCATTCTCTAAACAATGCACAATAAAAAAGACTTGAAGGTGTTTCAATATTAAAGGTTACTTGTAAGAGATCCATTTAATATAAACCGTTTCGTTTTGCAGATGCTACCATTTTGTACCATTTCCTCCTAGATAGAGTAGCGCACGCAACATTTTAGCTAATCTCCATTACTAAAGGCAACAGGGAACTTCTATTTTCACTATTTCCTCCAGAGGCAGACTTCTATGTGCAATCATCTTCTCACACTAGTACTTCACTTAATGCAGGTTTTGAATCACTTTGTGCAGGTTGTTATTTGAAACCGCCATTTTACTATAATATCCTCGTTCTTGAGTTCCTTTACTATCAATGTTTGTGCACTGCACTTCGTAATTTTCTACGGACAATAGATGGATCAGTAACATCCATTCTCAATGTTGTTTACAAGCTCTGGTCTGAGGAGATATCACAATGATAAAGTTATCATAGAACAATGCTAGATTCCAAATTTGATTCTCCCTCTCTACAATACCTCATTCAAATGTGTTCTCTCACGCTCCGATCATTTCTAACTGAGTACAGAGAGGTTGTTTCGAGCAGTTCTCAGTAATACATAAGGCAGGGACTAGCTGCCTTTAGCAGCCTTCCTTGTTTACCATTTTATTATGCTTATCTCCACATCCATTATTCACTTATCTTTAGTCAACTATGCTTTTATGTCATTCTTTGATAACCTTCATTCAAAAAAACATAAATGTAATCAAACATTCATAATTAATGTTTTTAAAATTAATATAATAACTTTTCACCATTATAATTGATGTTTATTTTTTATTTTTAACCTCCACCTTTAAACCTTCATAATAATCAATGTTTAACTTTTCAACATCATAATTTACCTTTTCAACCTCGCGTACTTTTAAAATAACCTCCCTTACTTGTGAATCTTACCTTTTTTAAAGCCTCCTTTACTTTTAACCTTTACCATTAAAGTATTTAAATGCATCGATTTAGGTTTTAATGGAAGCTCGACCGAGGTTTTATTAAAACCTCAATCGAGGGTCTAATAAACCCTCAATCGAGGTAATTCTGACACCCTCGATTGAGGTCCTACTTTTGTTAAAAATCATACAAAAATTCTCGGGAATGAACTTAGGCATTGATGATATTAATGTCATTCCAACTACCTTCCTAACCTCATTTCCCACTCGAATCCTTAAAGAAATTCTATATAAATATAAAAAATAAAACATAAACATGTTACTAATTTTATCCTTCACAATTGACTAACCTATTTGAACCAATGCTTGTGTTCTAATGCAAATTTAGCATTGTGTATTGTGTTTAGATATTGTTATAGGTATGAATTTGGATTGTTGGCCTTGATCAAAATGGGAAGCAAGAAGCATCAAAGTAAAATATCTTCTAGGAATCAAAGCAACATCAAAGAAATAAGAGAGAAAGATAGAAAAAGAAAGAGGAAAAAAGAGCAATCCTGAGAGGAGAAGAAGTTGCAAATAAACCTATGATGGGATAATCAAATGCCATTGCTAACAATATTGGTATAATTTAAAAGTTATGCAATTTCATATTCATATATATAATTTCATTTTCCTAGTGATCTGGTTCATATAATTTCATATTCATATATTCATATAATTTCATTTTGCATAATATATATATATATATATGTGTGTGTGTGTGTGTGTGAAAAATTGTTTAGAATGTAAATATAATTTTGTAATTAATTCATAAACTTATATACATTGTATGTGCATGTATGAATTCATAATTGTATGTAAATTGTAAAATTTCATATTCGCAAATTCATATAATTTCATATTGCATATTCATAGATTTGATTTCATAGTGTTCTAGTTCATATATATATGTGTGTATGTTAAATTGTTTAGAATTTAATTAGAATTTGTAAAATTCTAATTTTGTAATTAATTCATAAACTTATATACATGTATGAATTCATAAACATGTATTCATAATTGTATGTAAATTGTATAATTTCATATTCACATATTCATATAATTTCATATTGCATATTAAATTATATTCATATTTAATTTCTAGTTCATAATTTTTATATATATACATGTTAAATTATTTAAAATTTAATTATAATTTTGCAATTAATTCATAAACTTATATACATTGTATGTGCAT
>LPNX011116528.1:95144-131832 GCA_001517045.1 Pseudotsuga menziesii | reverse complement strand
TTTTGTTTTGGAGAATGGTGGGACTGATATATTACAGACATTGATGGAATCTCCAGAATTAACAGTGGGCACTATTGATTCAACCGCTGAAACAACAAAAGTTCAGGTTATCTCGTCAACTATTGAAATCAAACAGTGTTGTTTTCATTGTTATTTACTAGTATACTGAGATAAATTTTTCCATGCAGGGTCGGACATCAATAACATCACCAACGGATTTGAACATTCAACCTCGTTTCAAGAGTAACTTGCAATGTAACATTTTCCCTGGCACTCACATCATCACTCTGTAATATATCATATGCTAGATCAATGTTTGGAAAGCGGTTACAAAAACGAGCAATGTCCAACAACTGTGCATCTGACATCTGCAATAAATCACGTCTTCCGTCATCCTCCATCTCAACTAAATCAAAAACCGTCTCAATGCGTTTACCTGGATTTTCCTGGCACTTTTTGGCAAGTTCCTTCGTAAAATGTGGAAGCTGCAACAAGACAGAATCACGCTCCCAAAGACCCTGGAGAATTAGCAAAAAAAAATTTAATTTTAAAAAAAAAAATTTCCATAGGCGTCGCTTAAGCGACGGTTGCTACTGTCGCTTTTCCGACCCCTATTGTAGACCTCCGTCGCTTTTCCGACGCCGTTCTGCTGTCGCTTTTGCGACGTTTAGTTTAATATGTGTCGCTTTTCCGACGGTACTATGTGTCGATTTTCCGACGTGTTTAGTTAATATTCGTCGCTTAAGCGACGGTTATAAAGGTTATTTTCTCAAAAAAATTTGCTACCGTCGAAAATATTCCGTCGCTTAAGCGACGCTTGAAATTCAAGCGACGGTTATGTAAGTGTCGCTTAACCGATGGTTATCTAAGTGTCGGGTAACCGACAACAAGTTTTCGACGCTTAAAAAAAATCAGAGTGTCATACATGCGACAAGAAAGTGTCGAAAATCCGACATGACGGCCGTTGGATTTTTGGTCGAAATGTAGTAGTGCCTTTTTACAAAGTGCTCTTGAATCTTAATATGAAATGTAACTTATTGTATAAATAATGAGCACTCACAAAGAGACAAAATGGTTGGTTTGAAAGGTTGGGGGAGCCCAAAGGTTAGCGAGGGGCAGCCCAAGAGTTTTGCTTGTAGTATAAGTATAGGAGAGTTAGATAGAAGTAGGGACTTTTTCCCAGATAGATTTGTGAGAGTATGATGTAAGAAGAAATATTTCCTTTTGCATAAATAAATTACAAGTTTCCTATTGGATAAATCCTTGTGGAAGATTTCAAATGCTATGCTATCGATTTGTTGAATGTGAACTATTTCGTTTTCAGTTGTTATCCATTAACTGTGAGATCGTTCTAACTCTTTGAACCTATGTTCTTGTTATGAATGCGCTCTATTTTATTCTATCAAAATTTCCACTGTGGGTAATGAATGCTTTTCATAACCAATGAGCTATATTGTTGTTCATATATCTATAAATGTTCATGTGTTTTGAAATAAGTAACAACTATCTGTGATTTTTCTTAATGCATGCGCAAAATACATTACTCATCGATAAATGATAATCTTGCTCCCTAGGGATAGGTTAGGTAGTTACTTTTAGTTTCTTGTTGTGTGTGATTTAGATGCGAGAGAGTTAAGATGAGAGGTAAGAACCTGCGCATTACATTGTGACCACTCCTTGTATTCTCTATCAATCTACATTCTTAGATAGGCACTTGTATATCATACTTAAATTCAAAAAACTAAAAATACAAATGGTGGACCGGGCCGTAACCGGTAAGACCCTTTATTTTTGTTACTTGACCTACGGTAGCTAGACCGTAAACCAAACGGATTCCCCATACCAAATAGTAGTAGGCTATTTGGGAACGTTTACTGGGGAGAATCCCTAACTGTTGTTACCTGCGATTTTCCAGGCCTCAACAGTTTTTGGCACTAGAAGGAGGGCCACCAATGCATGGCTGGCCGAGGAAACCCATTTTCTCAATATTATTCCATCGGTGACAGTTTTGAGAGCAATTTGTTTCCCAATCCATTTCCTGAAGAGAAGAGTAAATATTTTTTGTATCCTGTCGATAATGAAGTTGTTGATGATTTGAGAAGATTTACTAGGGAATATGCGAAGGAGATCGGAGGATTACTGGTTATCCCTACCTTACCTAGAAGAGAATATTGGAAGAAAGATTGTCCTATATTGGAAGACGCAGTGTTGGTTGAATATTGCGAAGAACTGGTAGAAACAGACTTACAGGAAGTTGTTCAACCTCTGAATCAGTTGGACCCTAATACACCTTACTGTTCACCTGTTCATACCCATGTTCATTCACTACCTACTTAAAATCATGGAAAATGTAAATGCAAATTAGCCACCTAACCCATCAAATCCACCACCTGCGTGGAGGGCTAGATCACCACTAAACCTAGCACCTCCTTTGCATGGCTTACCTCAGGCTTTTGAGAAAATGTTGCCTAAGTTTGTCCCAAGTGAAAAGATTTTGGTAGATGATCATTTGCAAAGATTTTACTTGGCTATAGAAGGACTACGAGCTGGAGAACATGAAGATGTAGTCTGCAGATTGTTCCCTCATACCCTGAAAGGAGTAGCAGCCTCATGGTATTTTTCTCTGCGTGCAAACTCAATCACAAACTGGGATACTTTTGAAAAAATATTTAGAAGTAAATATGCAGTCCAAAAAACTCATGCAGCTCTGATGAAAGGGTTATGCACTTTAAAGAAAGAAAGAAAGGAAAAAGTGCATAGTTTCACTCAAAGGTTTGTTGCTTATCTAAATAATTTTTCTACAATTGATAAACCATCTGATAAAGTTCTAAGTGAATACTACACTTTATCTCTAGGGCCTGAATTGGCCATGTTTGCCAAGATGTCAGTCAAACCTGCATTATCAGAAACTTATGAAGAAGCTGAGAGAGTAGAAGCTGAAAAAGAGAGCATAGGAGATTATCCTTAGTAGTCAGGAGAATTTTTTTTTGGTAAGGATGAGCAATCACATGATTTTGAAAGGATGGTGAAGATGATGCAGGAACTATCTAATAGAGTGATAGATTTGGAAAAAGAAAAAGCATACAAGCCTTACTATGAAAGGAGAGAGGACAACAATCAATCTAAACCTCCTCCACACAGTCCTGCATCAATGAATTTAACTGAGGTGGGTATGGATAATTTTTGCACCTTTCATCAGCAACCTCATTCTGAAAAAAAATTGCCCTCAATGGATCAATTCGATGACATTAGTAATGAATCAACTATTGAACTCTAAAGTAATAGAAGCTGATGATGAGGAAGAAAAAAATAACCAACCCATAGAAAAACAGGAAGAGGATGCTTTGTTTTTATGGGATTGTGTCTCACTTTTTGATACAGAAGAGGAAGGTTCATTGAAACAGAAAAAGACATCAGAAACAAACGTGACAACAAGAAGTTAGGGTTTGATAAAATAAGACAGGTCAATACTCCCGAAAATTAAGAGACTTCAAGAGAATGTAAAGAAAATTTGGAAGAACAACACAGATGATAAAATACCTGAACTTACCATTAGTAGTCAAGATCCGAAACAAGTCAACATGCCTGCTAAGCCTATTAAAGACAAAGCTGATAATGTCAAGGAAAATCTCAAAGCACCTGAGATGGGGTACGATATTGTGGAGGACATAAAAAGGGATAAGGTAAATCTTTCGTTGTTTGAAATGTGTAATGTGCCTCAACAGAATGAAAAATTGTTAAAAGCACTTGAAGTACCAGAGACAAAGCTTCCCACTGACAACCAACCTGAAGAAGAAGAAATTGGTGAAGCAAGTGTGGGAGGTAAGTTTAAATACAAAACCCCACCATTTCTCCTAACTTTTGAAATTTTCAACGATAACATGCACAACTATTTAGTAGACTCAGGGGAATCAGTCTATGTTATGCCACTTTCAGTCTACAAGAAGATAAATGGACAACCTAAACCATCTACCTGGCAGGTTATTCAGTTAGACAGAACAGCTGTGAAGGTAATTGGGGAAATGGAGAATGTGATGATTCGATTATCTTCAAATGAAAAGGTATGTCAGTTCATCGATATTGTAGTAACAGACATACCTGAGGCTTATGGACTTATTTTGAGTCGGGATTGGTCAACAAAGCTAAATGGATATTTTGCATCAGATTGGTCACATCTGTGGTTTCCTTATAATGGAAGTCCCAATCAAATAAAAGTATTAAGAAAGCAACACATGAAGCACAATGTTACTCAGTTGGAGGGTAAGAAGGAACCAGTGAATTTCGTGCTGGGAAATTACTTTATTGAACTTGAACCGGGAAACTACCAAGCAAAAGAAGCTAGCAGTACAGCAGACACCCAGCCTAGTCTCCTTCGATTTTCACGGGCTGATGAGATTGATTATAAAATAGTAGATGTATTTTTTGATAATGGGTAGGCCTTTTTCAATTTGCAGACAAGCTTAGCCCCTCAATTTACAAGCTGCCAGATTTACAGGGGTGGGCAGAGAACTGACCAGTTAGTGGTTTAGTTCCCAAACTTTATTTTCTTGGTTTTTATTTCTTGATTATCTTGCACATAAATAAACTGATTTGGTTGTTTATTTTTGATTTATTTTATTTCTATTTGTTAGATTTTGATTGATTTCAATAAAAGAAGCAAACTTTTGGTTGCATGGAGAGCATCAGAATTCTGGTTAACAAAATCCTTGATTATAAGACTGTGTACTATTGATTTATCTGAAAGAATTTCTTCTAGTTTATCAAGTTTCCTAAAATGGCTATGAACACATTGAAGTCCTACTTAATCCCTATAAAATAACTTAGGATCAAAAGGTCTGGAATACTATTTTGAGGCTCCATCCATCTCACATTTAAAAATGTCTGAAGGGGTGACAACAAGGACCCATGAAGAGGAAGCATGGTAATAGTATATTACATATAAATGATCCCATGCCAAGAATTGAAATCCGAAAGGAAAATAAGAGTCAAAATATCCTAAGAAAGCAATGTGTATCAAAACAAAGTACTGAACCATATGAGTACAAAGTTGCCAAAGTTCTTCTCCATCCTTGAGCTGAAAATTAAATATATCTCTCACACGAAAGGACACTATGGATAGAGGAGCCTGAATAAAAATTCAGAAAGAAAGGCATGTAGGAGGACTCAAAAAGGACAAAAGTCCAAAAGCACAAAAAGTGCAAAATGGCATGGGAATGAGGAACAAATGAATATTTCTACTTACCATATGTTACAATCCTGTGGTGTCCAAGCTGGAAGCTACCCGAAGATAGAGGTACAAAATGAAACTCATATTCCTAACCTCAAAAGAGTTATCTTGACTTTGAAATCTTGGTTTCCATTTTCCTAAACTGGACTATCATCAATGATTAAAAGTACATACATTTTTCATTTGGGAAATCCAGACATCTAGAAGAATTCAACATGTTGGTTTTATTGTCAAACAGTCTATTACTTAAAGAAGAAATTGTCCAGAGATCTAGGTTCACCAGGTAGTTGCCAATTGTTGCAGCTGCAACTATTTCCCATTAAAATTTTGGACCCTCCTTTTAATTTTATCTTACCTGGATTTGTTTGGGATTGTTGAACTTTGTTGTTCCTCTGCTACAAATTTGGATCTTTTGAGGTTGAATTGAGGTACATTGTTTACCATTTTCGGAAGTTGAATAGCTATCTTTGTTTGACTTGAACTTGAAGTTTTTGGTTTGTCGATAGTTTCCTTTTTTGTTGTCGGAAGTTTATTGAACATTGAATCGAGGCCATAGTTCTCTATGCAGCCGCCGTTGCGGAAGCTAACTAATGAACGTCCCGATGGGAATCATGTTTTTCGCCGATGGTTTATTCGTTTTTTGGTTTTCGGCGTTGTTTTACTTATCATTGTCAGAGCATTAGGCTTCTAAGTCACTGCCGTTTCGAAGAACAGATGGCAAACGTTCCGATGGGTGTGTTCTTACCCTTGCCGATTCCGTGTTTTATTGATTTTTCATTACCTTTTGTTTCCTCTTTGCTATCGGAACATTTAATGACTTTGATCGAAAGTCGTAGTCTGATTATTTTCCGCCATCGCGGCTCCTTAGTGAACTAACCATCTAACATATAGTTGTTCCATTCGCCGATGGCTTGTTCTGATTTTCGCCGATGTTTTCTGGTCTGCGGAACCCTTAGTCCATGTGCCTTCTGCCATTACGGCTCCTTAATGAACTAGTCATCCTATGCTATAGTGGTTTCGAGATTCGATGCTGTAGTTTTTTAGTGTTTATTTCACCGACGTTTTATTTTGCCCCGAAACCTTTAGTCTATATGGTCTCCACCGTTGCGGCGGCTTAGTGAATTTACCATCCGACGTATAGAGTTTTCATTCGCCGATGAGGAGTTTGTCAGCCCGATACTTGGCATTTTTGCTCCAGATTGCCGATAGGTTTTTCCCGTTGATTATTTTTGGTGTACTCTTACTCTTTGTTATGGATTAGAGGAGTGTTCCCGTGGGTGTTGGTCGAGCCAGGGTTTTTCTAAGAGGAAGAGCACAGTTTGGGGTTCGGTGTTTTTCATGCTTTTATTAGAGGAGTTTGGGCTAGTTCAGATGTGACCCGGATTCAGATAAGAAGTATGTTTTATCGAGCTTGTGTTTTTAGTTTGGACAGTGGATTTAGCAGTTTTCAGACCCAGTTGGCAGGATTTTCTTTGCCTTATCTTTTCATGCATTAATTTGGTTTATAATTCATTGTACAAGATGTATGTTTTAATACAGTCTATGTTACTTTGTTAAATGCTAAATGGTCTAAAAATATGATATGTTCATGACAGGATGATTGCTGCAAAAAAGATATGTCTAAAGGACAAAGCAGAAGGGAGGTAGCAAGGAAAGAAGAAGCTAACGCATAAAGAAGCAGAGATGTTGCTTAAGAAAAAGAAGAGAGTGAAGATCTGAGATCAACAGGATCTCAAAAAGACCAATGAATTACTGAGCAGAATCAATAGCAGCAGAGGCCCGGGCTTGGAAAAAGCTCGTTAGTTACCAAGCTAGTCCCTTTTTATCAAGTGCTCTTAAATCTTAATCTGAAATGTAACGTATTGTATAAATCATGAGCACTCACAAAGAGACAAAATGGTTGGTTTGAACGGTTGGGGGATCCCAAAGGTTACCGAGGGAAGCCCAAGAGTTTTGCTTGTAGTATAAGTATAGGAGAGTTAGATAGAAGTAGGGACTTTTTCCTAGATAGATTTGTGAGAGTATGATGTAAGAAGAACTATTTCCTTTTGCATAAAGAAATTACAAGTTTCTTGTTGGAGAAAGCCTTGTGGAAGATTTCAAGTGTTGTGCTATGGATTTGTTCAATGTGAACTATTTTATTTTCAGCTGTTATCCATTAACTGTGAGATTGTTCTAACTCTTTGAACCTATGTTCTTATTATGAATGCGCTCCAGTTTATTCTATGAAATTTCCACTGTGGGTAATGAATGCTTTTCATAAGCAATGAGCTATCTTGTTGTTCATATATCTATAAATTTTCATGTGTTTTGAAAAAAGTAACAGCTATCTGTGATTTTTCTTAATGCATGCGCAAAATACATTACTCATTGATAAATGATAATCTTGCTCCCTAGGGATAGGTTAGGTAGTTAGTTTTAGTTTCTTGCTGTGTGTGATTTAGATGCGAGAGAGTTAAGACGAGAGGTAAGAACCTGTGCATCACATTATGACCGCTCCTCGTATTCTCTATCAATCTGCATTCTTAGATAGGCACTTGCATATCATACTTAAATTCACAAAGCTAAAAATACACACAGTGGACCGGGTCATAACCAATAAAACCCTTTATTTTTGTTACTTGACCTGTGGTAGCTGGACCATAAACCGGACAGATTCCCCATACCAAATAGTAATGGGCTAGTTGGGAACGTTTACTGGGGAGAATCCCTAACTGTTGTTACCTGCAATTTTCCAGGCCTCAACACATTCTTTACTTGCTGAATTACTAATTCGGAGTCCCCAAACACAACAAGCTCTTGAATACCCAAGTCTTTTGCTTCCTTTAATCCAAGAATCAAAGCCTCATACTCAGCAGTATTATTGGTTATTTTAAATTCCAATTGGTCCAAAAGAGAAATGACCGAGAAATGACCTCACCTCTAGCTAAAATCAATAACACTCCTGCTCCTGCTCCATCCTTGATGAACCATCAAAATACACCTGCCATAATCCATCTAGTTCCTCTTTCTTTATCTGAACTGGAATATCTTTATGTACTTGTAAAACTCCTTCAACCTCATCACTTAATTGCAACATACAAGAACCAAGGTTCTCATCAATTGAATAAATTGGATGATTATTAGGGTGTTTTTACCAACTATGCCATTTGTAATTCTCTGTAAAGTCTTCTGAATTCTCCTCCAAATACTGGAATTGTAGCATATGAAAGATCCATTTGCAGATTTCCTCCCACTCTCTTTGCCCAAGATCTAGACAATAGCATACCAAATTTAGGAGAAATATCTGCTACAACTATATCCATCAATACACTCTTCATAGGTACTTGAGTTAAATTCACCACCAGATCTTTAATAACCCCAATACACTTCACTGCCCTAGAATCAAATGCATACAAATCATGATATGGTCTAGTAACACTCATCCCTAAAGCTTCCATGACTGCTTTTGGCATGAGGTTATGTGAAGCTCCTAAATCTAGAAGACAATTGTGTACTAACTGCTCATGCACTGAAAGAGTCACATAAAAAGGAGGAGGATATTCTGAATTATCATTAGGCTGATCAAAAGTTTTAGAACCCACAGTGATAGTATGTTTTTCATCTTGCAAATTGATTTCATCAAATGGAATAGGACTCACTGCATTTTTAAAAGTTTTAAAACCTGCTTCCCTATAAACCTTGTTTTTAATCAACTCTATTAAAGGAACATGGATCTTAAGTTTATTAAGTTCATGCTCCAAATTAAACCCACCTACGGCTTTATTCACTTCCTCCAGACTTACCACTTCATCTCTTTTCTCTTTTACAATTTGTTTCTAATTTGAAGGAATATTTTGTTTAAGAGGATGAACTTTCACAATATGTTTTACCCTTGATCTAAGAACATATGATTTTTGTGGAATTTCCTAACAAATTTCAGGCATGGACATTTGGTAATCATTTTCTTCATAATGATCTAGTACTGTAGCATAATGATAATCAACTTTAGTCAAAAAATGAGAAGAAGAATCATCATCAAATTGACTAATGTTCTGTTCCTGTTCTTCCAAATCATCTAACTCTCCTTCATCTACCGCATATGACTCATCATCTCTCACATTATTATTTTGAAAAGGAGGTTGAATCCTCTGTTATTCATTTTCTCGCCTCTCCCTCTGAATATCATTATTTCGTCTTTCTCTTGGAAAAAACCTAGGGACAAAAGTTCTTCTGAATGGTTTTGATTTCTTTCTCCTTCAGGTATAGGTTTGTTCTGATTTTTATTTCCCAACACCAACCTATCAATCTTAATAGATAAACTTTTAATGATTTTATTCATTTCATCCATTTTACTGTCTGAAGCTCTTCCTGTAGGATTGGATGTAATGGTTTCTTTTTTACCTTTTTTATCTACAGTTTGATACTCTGTTTCCTCTTTGAGTTTGTTTGAAGCCAAAATATTAGACTCTACTTCCAATGCTACATCCTGCATATTTAGAAGTGACACAGACTTTCTTTCCCTCAATAACAAAGAAAACCAATGATCAAAAGAGTTTGCATAAGTTAACTTTGCTGATGTCTCCGAGGGTTTTATTTCAGCTGGTATTCTACTGTACATTTTATTGAACCTTTTAGAAAAATCTCCCACAACTTCATCTTTCTTTCTTTTCAATGATCCAAACTATGTAATGTAGCATAAATAATCTTTAGTATCTCCCCATTGTCTCATGAACACCTCTTCTAAAGCATTTATACCATCTATAGAGTTTGGTGGTAATTCTCTAAACCATTTTCTTACTTCACCATCTAAAATTTGAACAAAAACCCTCATCCAAACATGTTCATTTTCAAAATTCTGATTGTCTGCATAACTCAAGTATGTATTCCAATGCTCTTCTGTTGTAATATCTCCTTGACCATTAAATCTCGGAAGATATTTCTGGTAATCTCCTCCTGGAAGAGCATTGAGAGGATGGGGCAAAACTAGTGGGGATATCTTGCTGCTACCATAGCAGCCATCCTATTTTGAGCCTGAGCCATTCTAGGACTAGAAATATTTGAACTTGAATTAGACTGATTGGTGCTTGAATGTTGTGATGAAGGAGGCAAATTACTAGGATTTGGCTAATTCACTGGGATGGTCTTAACAAAAGGTATGTGGGTTGAAAACAAAGAAGAAGATCCTATCTGCAATGCTTCAAGTTTAACCTCCTCGGATAACAAAGGATTTGTGAAGACCTGAAAATTGTCAATTTGAGAAGGGGTAAATAGCAGATCTAATTCTTCTTTTCCTTTCTCAGAATGTGGATCAGAAGAAGGAACAGGGAAAAATGAAGATTCAGGAATCTCCAAGGCTGAAGGATGTTTAAATTTTTCTAATGAGGTAGAACTTAACCTTCTCCTAGCCTCTTTTAATATCTGTTCAGGATCTGAGACTCCTGGATTTAAAGGTGATGAGGGACTTCCTCGAGTTCCTATCCTTTTTGAAGCCACTGTAAATTTCTGTAGGTGACTGATGTAGTCTATAACAAGTCTCACTGATCTTGTTCACCTTCCAAAATCAGATACATAAAGATGTCGAATACCCAGGGAAAATGTTCTTTCGTTTCTCCGTCCCCAGCAATGGCGCCAAAAGATGTTATCCCTAAAGTTGAACCTAGACTACTAGGGTTCAAGCTGACAGAAATATTTAAAGCTAATTCAATATTATAAAATCAAAATCAAAATAGAATTGGTATGTAATCAAAAGATACAAGGAAATCAAATAACCATCATAGAGCTGTATGACATAAAATAAAATACAAAATTCAATAACAGGAGGAGTACGAGCATGAATTTATGAAATGAACTTGATTCTGTCACTAAATATTAAATGGTAACTGCACCTTATAATAAGAATCATGTAATGGATTTTAAGATGACCATACACAAGATAAATTCACAATAAAAATACAATTCATAAAAAAAGAACAAAACAAGCTCATAACCATAATCATATCAAAGTAAGTCCTATATTAAAGATGCAAAGATTTTTTATGTCTTACAGTTCATTTTCAAAACTAGATTCCCATCTTTGATTTCCACACCTTCACATCTAACTACTAGTCCTTATATACAAAACTTCTGAGTTTTTGAAACAATTATCAGATCCTATTTTCATGGATCGAATTTCTTCAAAAATAGAAAAGTCGATCTTCTAAAACAGACTTAATACAAGTGTAATACAAATAGAAATAAAAATAGACATCTGTCAAACCCTAATTACTTTCAAAGCTAACTATCATCCTAAGTCTAAAGACTCTTAGAAGCTTTTGCTAAAACAGTTAGATCACTTAAAACCTGGGATCTCTTTTTCAATCTGGAAAATTCAACATCCTTATTCTCCATTTGATTGTGCGCCTCTTTACTCTGGGTCTTCATGTGTTCATATTGCTTCTTGATAGCTCTCTTCTCTTTCAAGATGTCTTTAGATATTGAAAGTAGCTTTTGGTAATCGGTTTCTTTTTCCTCCAAGTCTTCTTGTAACCTTTTATTTGCAGTCATTAACTTTTCATTAATACTCTGCAAAAACTTGGTTCGCTCCTTATATGTCTGTAGAGACTTTTTAATCTGGTTCAACTTTGGAGCTATTTCAATAGCCTTTTCTTTCATAAGAAATTCATCTACTTGTGGATATTTTGAGACTAAACAGTCTTCAAAATACACCTGTTTACTTGTGCAAAATATTTCAGGTATAGATCCTGCAACACCTTGAAGATCAATGAAATTTTCATTTTCTAAACAGTATTGATCCTTGGATGCATGTATAGTTTCCTCACTAAAAGAATCATTTACCATTACAAGCTCTCCACAGTCTTCATTTCTATTCCTTGGAATATGCACTAATTCCATTTCTTCCTGCATCATACTCCTTAGCCTAGTCCTAGGCTTTAAACTAATGCCTTATGGATTCAAAACCTGAATTCATTCTTCTTTCTATGAAGTTATATTTTTTATAACCATACTCAACGTTTCAGGGTTTTTATGCTCTTCTTTTAGCTGTTTATTTGATGTTTCATCTGTAAATGGAGCTTCAAGAAACAAGTTATTTATTTGGTTTGGATTTTCTAAAAAACCCTTTCCTTCTGCTGCAATATGCTCAGTCTGTTCTTCATGATTTTTCATTTTCTAATCCAAATCCTCTGCTACCCTTTTTCCTTTTTCTTTGATCTTTTCTTCAAACCCTAACTCTAACAAAAAACTTTCCCAACTTCGTCCTTCTTTATTCAATTGTGAAATCGGTAACAATTTGATTAAACCCTAGTGATATATAGAACGAGTAGTGTGTTCTGGATGGGTTTGAACCCATGTGACCATCTTTTGCAGGATTTTTAACAGATAAAATGGAAGATTAAGTTTTAAACTTCCATTGAGATGCATTAACAACCTCAAATGACACTTGAGGATTCTATCATAGCGACCTTCACAAGTGATATAATTTTGAACCATTTCCAAAGGAATTTTCCGATTGGGTTTTATCTTACTTACATGAATACCATTCTTCTAGTCCAATTTCTCAAACCTTGGCAACAAGAACTCGCCATAATTTCCCTAAAAATCCTGCTGCTTAAACCACCTTTCTCCTTGTACTAGAACCCCTATTGCTTCTACAATAGATTCTTCATTCGCAGTAGCCTTCAAATTCTTGAGTTGAACCACTCCTTCTTTGTAATTTTTAATGAAAGCCCGAGTCACCTGTGTATTATAGCCTTGCAACTTTTCACAGAAGGAAAACCAACCCACATTTCTCATTAATTGAGTTGATCTTGGAAATTGCATTATCCATTGTGTATTATCAGGTTCCAATCTACAAATCAAACCTCCTAGTCTTCTTTTCACCAAAATATCTGCTTCTTCCTCTATTTCTACCTTAGGCATTCTGCAAATTTTTCACAATACAAACTACACATACCTAATGAAATTCGATACAGAAGCATAAAACAGGTTTAATGTAATATGGATTATGTCACTGTCAACACTGTCAATACTGGTACCATTGTCCATCATATTAGATGATATCAAATGCCTCGACTTCATACAAAAACACTTGTGAAAGCAAAAGTGTGCCATGATCAACAAGTTCATTCATCATTTAGACATGCCTTCAAAGAATAATGATAATGCTTTAAATCATAGTATCATCCCTACCATGTGTACAATCTTTTCCATGTGTTTAATATATCCATATACTTTCGTTCCATTATCAAACTTTAAAATAATATCATGAATAAAACCAACTGGAAGCGATGCAATGTTTTTCTTTCTAAGAAATGCTGCCAGTTTATATAACCCATTTTAAACTTGATTTTGTCATAAAATATCTTGGTCTAATACAAGCCCATAACTTTAAACAATAAATTATTTGAGCCTTCAAAACGAAATCATAATAAAAAATAGAAATCATGACACATGGGTATAGAAAAGGAATAAGGTAATACTAAACTTATGAACTCAAATAGAGAAAAATATAAAACCCTAGGATAAAAAATGAGAAACAACCATAGAGATAACATGTTACATGCTATAATTGTGGATAGTTGGGTCATTATGCCAGAGATTGTTAGGCACCTGCAAAGACATTCTCATATTGTAAAGCGCATGACCATAATGTAGAGCAGTGTCCGCAGTTGATTGTGAAGTGGCAAGCTAGGACCATTACAGGTCCTAACCCTGTGCAGAATCTGAATCCTAACTTGAACGTTCAGAGGATTGTTGTTGAGACAAGAGAGCCAAGTGTTGTTGTTGTAACACGAGGAGGTGAAACAACCGTAGCTGATCAAGATGTAACACAAGAACAACTGCAACCGCAAGTACGACCCACGGTGCAGAAGAAAGTACCATTCGACATTCAAAAACAGAAGCAATTATTTTTGGACGTGCGACCAGAGTTCATAGATTGAGAAAAACCATCGATGTCAGGTGAAGTTAGGGATATGCCTGAACGCTTCCAACAGCTATTCCAGAAGCAAATCCCAAAAAAGGTTAGTAAGCTCAAATCATTTATGTCAAGTTGCTTAGTGCTAATTCAGGATAAAGATGCTATCGTAGAAATACAAGCACTGATAGAAGAAACCCCATAAGAGTCGCAACCATAAAGGAGAGTTAACCAGGTTAAAAACAAATTTAAAACTGGGCGCGAGTTAAGAATGACTGTGCATATAGGTGACCACGACATGGATTACATCATTTTAGACCTGGTATCAGACGTCAATATTTTGATGTGACAAACTTGGGAAAGTTTGGGCAAGCTGTGCTTGGACTGGTCTCCTATCTAGTTGCAACTTGCAAATCAAGCAAAGGTTCTACGAATTGGTCAGTTGAGTCAAGTACCTGTCGACATTGAAGGGTTGCACACATTTGCAGACTTCGAAGTTATTAATATTGTCGACGACACGAACACATATCTCGTGCTGCTGGGAATAGATTGGGCCATAGATAATTGGACCATTATAAATTTCAAGAAAAGGATACTCTCATTTGAGGATAATGAGATGACGCTAGTGTCTCCCATTGATCCATTAGAGGGACAAAGATACATCGAGCCTATATACAATGAGGGACAGGGTGAATATCTTTACCAAATATACAATGTCACTTCCTTATAATAAGATTATATCAATCCGACAGTAGATGGAAACCTAATATGGAAGAGTGCAAGTTCATGCACATTTGACTCAGGAGAGGCCTTGGAGAATTGGAAAAACCGGTTGCATGAGGTCTCTATGAGGAGGTGCACCAGAATCACAAGGTTTGTACAATGGGTGGAGAATGACCTACAAGAGATGCCCACCTATGAGGGCTTACCTAACCTTGTGACCTTCCCGCACGACTTTGAAGGACTTGTAATAGAGTCACAGTGCTTGTCTGCGTTAGACCATGTACTAAAGGCTATGCCCACTAGATGGTGGGGTACACACAAGTAGTCCATATCAGAATGGCCATAGTACAGAAGGTTGTTGGAAGCTAGATTCGGTGAAGAATTCACCACTGTGAGTCACAAGTACACAGGGTTGTCAAACCTTGTCGAGCACATAAATCAGTTTTGTACCACATTTGTAGAATACCTGCATCAAGAATGGGTCCATCATTTTATTCACACATTGGAAATGACACCCCGAAGTTGGTGTACATCTATGGAGTTGCAATAAGGAACTCAGTATTAGGAATAGGTAGCTAAACAATTCACACACACATTTGAATTTGTTGATGATAAACCTACAGTTGATGCTATGCTTCAAACAATAAAGGAAAAAATATTTGCTGAAATCCTTGTCGAAGAGGAAAATTTCCACTAGTGTAGCATGACCATCTAGTAATGGATGGCCTGCTGTAATCTAGCTGGAGACCTAGATGCCGATCCGACTAACATAAACATTCCAGAATCAGAGGGTACTCGTGCAGTTCAAGGAAGTGGTATTTTAAGCGACCAGTTCCTCAAACCGCTGAAAATCAAGAAAGTAAACATTGGGTCTCCAGAGAATCCAAAGTTCGCCAATATAGGAGATTATTCGGATGAAGAGACAGTCGCAAAGATCACAAACTTGATACATGAGTATCATGACCTATTTCCAACCAATTTCTCAGAGATGAAGGGAATAGTCGACGACCTGGGAGAGATGAAAATACCCCTGAAACCAGATGCTAAGCCAGTCAAATAAGGACCTTATATGTTGAATCCAAGGTATAAATAAAAGGTAAAAGATGAATTGGATCGCATGCTTGATGCAATAATTATTGAAATTGTTGAGGAATCATAGTGGATTGGTCCTATAGTGATCCAGGATAAGAAAACCACATGAAAATTTGGATCTGTGTCAACCTAAGGAAGTTGAATTATGCATGCCTGCATGATCCATTCCCAACACCATTTACAAATGAAGTACTAGAAAGCATTAGAGGCAAAGAGTTGTATCCATTCACTGACGGCTTCTATGGCTACCATCAAGTCAGGATCGCGAAGGAGGATCGTCATAAAATGACCTTCGTCGCAGAATGAGGATGTTACCAGTATACATCAATGCCCTTTAGACTCAAGAGTGCACTTGCTATTTTTTCTAGAATAGTATTTCTTCTTTTAAAGATTTCATTCACAAATTTATTAAAGTCTACTTTAATGATTGAATGGTGTTTGGTCTAGTAAGAGACCATATTGAGATTTTGCACATGATGCTGGGCCGCTGTTTCCAGTATCATATCGCGCTTAATTCCAAGAAATGTATTTTTTGTGCACCATTTGGTGTGATGTTGGGTCACGTTGTATGTCGCGATGGAATTTTGGTCAACCCAACAAAAGTTGTGATTATCCTTGACTTACCACCACCCACATCAGTCATGCAACTCAGATTAGTGCTAGGACACACAGGATACTACAGGAATTTTATAAGAGGATATGTGGAGATCACTGCACCTATGGAAAAGTTGTTGAAGAAAGATGCAAATTTTCAGTGGATGGAACCTTGTCAAGAAAGCTTGGATAAGTTAAAAAATAAGATGGCCACTGCACCAATACTTGTGTTTTCAGACTCGAAGAAGGAGTTCCATGTTCATGTCAACGCATCGTCTCTCGCGCTTGGCATTTTATTGACTCAACCAAAAGAGGGTGCGCTTGAACACCCCATTGTTTTTTCCAGCAAAAAACTGTCGATGGCATAGAGAAATTACACCACGATAGAGAGAGAAGACCTCACTATGGTCTATGCGCTTCAAAAGTTTTAACATTACTTGTTGGGTGGACATTTCAAAATGTACACTGATCATTAGGATTTAAAGTACCTGGTCAACAAGCTAGTGTTGGGGGGGGGATTTGCCGATGGCCCCTCCTATTTCAAGAGTTTGAATTTGAAGTCATAGTTAAACTTGGTTGACTGAATGTTGGGCCAGACCACCTATCACAGATAGAAAGTAGTGAAGAACCAACCAGTCTGGAGGATAAATTGCCCGACGCGCAACTATTTGCGATCCACGTGATGGATGATCAGAATACAGAGTTTAACTCTATCATCCATCTCCTCAGCATAGGTTATTTGCCTGAAGGATTATCCACTAACCAAAAGAAACATTTGGTTGTCAGAGCTGCTGATTATATGTTGATTGTGAGACACCTATATAAGCTAGGCATGGATGAGATATTGCGCCGATGTGTTTTTTTACTATGACTAACCTTGGGTAATGAGTGAAGCACATGGCGGTGTCACAGGAGGACACTATGTAGGAAAGGAAATTGTGTGCAAGATACTACAAGAAGGACCATGGTCATACATATGGATACTAAGATATTATGTCGTCACTGTGATATCTACCAAAGAACAGGAAAACCATCGCGTAGCGACAAGATGTCACTTACACCACAGATAACACTACAAGCGTTTGACAAGTGGGCTGTTGAATTTTTTGGACCGATCAGTCCACTAGGAAAGAGGAATGGCATGTGCTACATTATCACTCGATAGATTACTTAACTAGATGGGCAGAAGTCGTGTCTGTTAAAGATTGCACCGTTGCGACTACGACGGACTTTTTATTTGAAAATGTAGTGACCAGATTGGGTTGTCCAAAAATTATACTCAGTGACCAAGGTACACATTTTGTTAACAAAATGATTGTTGAGATTACTATAGAGTTCCATATACAGCATAAGAAGATCACACCCTATCATCCTCAGGTGAATTGAATGGTTGAATCCTTCAAAAAGATTATGTAGAATGCATTAACCAAAGTATGTAACGTGTGCTGAGATGACTGGGATTAGAAAGTGTCAGCTCTGCTATGGGCGTATCACACAACTTGAAAGCGACTAACAGGGCACACCCCATTCAGACTGGTGTATGGACATGAATTTTTCATGCCAATGGATTACGTTGTGTCGAGCCTACACTGATTTCTGCATTGACAGAGATGACCAGCGGAGATGTTGTTGAGAAAAGGTTGTCGCAGCTCATTTAGATGGAAGAAGAACACTTCGTCGTAGGATTCCATCAAACTGTCGAGAAGTAAAGGAAAAAAGCGTGGCATGATCACCATATCCTGGTTAAGACATTCACAGTCGGAGGAATTGTGTTGCTGTAGGACAACACATTCTTCAAACATCCAGGAAAGTTAAAAACGCATTGGCTAGGGCCATATACGATCACACACGTCACTAATGTGGGTGCAATAAAACTTCAAAATCTAGATGGAACTTACGTTGCGGGTATGGTGAATGACAGTCGCCTAAAACCTTACTATGATGGTCACGACATGCCTAGCTATGATTTCACCGCATGCGAAAAAAAAGGAAATTGATCTGTCGAACGTCTGCGAGAAAACCAGGCAAAGTGCAGGAAAAAACGGGAATGATAGTTTGTCTGACATTAAAGTGATAATATTTGAAAAATATTGAGGTGATTATGACAACTAAGCCTCATCAATTTGACGAGATACAAGGAGAATGATGACGTGCTTTTTGGTCCCATCAACTGTCCCTGTCATAACTACCATAACTGCCCTGACATGTACAACTCAGAAATAGAGTAGTCGAATTGATGAGGAACACATTGGCCGAGAAACCCACGTGATCGACAAGACCTCAACCTCCCATCGTATGATGATCACAGGAAGCGTAGGTGCCTATAAAGCGGAGCTTCATCATCAAGTTTGAGTTTACTTGCACCCATGAAGAGAGAATCAAAGTTGAAGCCTATAACAAAGAGCGAGCCGAAACTCATGGTCATCGAGATTTCCAGTTCCAGTGAGATTTTCGACGTAACTGTCACCCAGCCATGTCCCATTAAAGAGGAAATAGAATCACCCTAGGTACAACAACCCGAATAGGAACCTAAACCGGAATCAATGGCGCGAACAAGAAAGAATCCTACCCCTCTGGCCGGTTCGGCCCTTGTCCCCCCCCTGGTTCGGTCCCTATGCCGAACACTGTCCTAAATCCACCCATAGATGCCCTAGTTGCAGGACCATCACCCTTCATCTCAGACAGAGATATTCCAGGCACTTTTGCACTGCCACACAGGGTGCCAAAGCCTTCGAAGAACAAGTGAAAGGTTCATGAAGAAATCCCTATGGAGGACGAACCAGACTCACCACCACGCATAGAACCTAGTGCCTCTGAGGAAGAGGAGAACTTTCCACAATATCTACTACCAAGGAGAGCCGATGCGCAGAGGGTGGTGCTCCTGAAGAAATCACACACCACCTTAGTGACACCCAGGATCCCTAACAGCGTGCCCATCTTGATGGACATAGTGTCGAATATCTCCAAGCTACAGTTTGAGGACTGCGACACCCGCAAGCAAGTGGGATTGGAAAGGAGAAACTATATGACTACGGTTTTGGCCAAGCCACCTCCACCCTATCTCTTAGTGCCAATGGAGTGGGCTAGGGGTGTCAATAGCATGGGCTTGTTAAATTTTTTGCTCATGCCGCACTTTGGGCACAGCATCCAAGTAATCACGTATGTGAAGCAACTCCTTGTCTGCTTTCACATAGGATGTTTATGGCTCGACTGACCCTACCTTGTCGACGTTGATCTCATATCATTGATACGGGTCTGTCGAAGGTCGGACATGACCCTTCACCATATTTGCGCAAGAACAGAGACACCACCAAGATGAAGCCGAAGTATAACCTTCAGTGCGCAGGTAGGGGATTCCTTATTGCCCCCATAGAGGACAATATGGTAAGGTTTTCAACAAAAATATTATCTTGTAAACTGTTGCGCAAGATGAGACCTAATGAGTGCACTATAGGGGCGATAGAAATCGTAGAATAGTGTGCACAAGGAGTAACCTTCAACTGGTCATAGTTCCGACTGAATGAGCTCGTGGAGGATGCGAAGCAGGAACAGGATGAACCTAAAGCTAAGTTTCGCTACTCCTAGATTCTCATTCTGCTTTCCTTTGTTTTGTGGTCTGACCCACCGGACTACTAGCCAATGGATTTCCCAGTTATTTTCCTTGGCACAAAGTATCAGAACCTCTGGGAGAACAAGGAGGATAAGATTCGCTAGACTGACAATAACATCGTTTTATTTCTGCACATCAAGGCACTATGCGATGTTATAAGGTGGTCACACAGAATACAGGAAGCGATAATGCAAAGGTGTGTTGCGTTTATAAATTTTCATAATGGTGTTCTTCACATTATTATGGAGCCAAGTAAGGACCTGACCAAGCAAGTGCATCAGGCAGGGTTTATGATCACTAATGCTGATGTGGATGAAGTTGTCCAAGATTGGTTGACAGAATGGCGTGGCCCAATCGAGGAGTAGATGGATGAAGGAGGAAACCAGGGAGGAGAGGGCCAAGGAAATGACCAAGATAATGGTCAGGGGCATGACCAAGATGACGGGCAAGGTAATGACGGAGGCGACATCCAGGGTAATTAAACACCGAGCTCCAATGATGATGATAGTGCATGAAGCAAGGATGATGATGATGATAAGGATGATGACTCTAATGGCACACCTACTGATGAGGATGTGAAGAAGGCCCAAGAAGAGGCGCATCAGTCGCAATGTAAAAAGAGGAAAGCAGACAAATTGGCTAACACTGTTAACTTAGCTGAGGAGGACATAGGATTGTTGTCTGATGCAATCGCACAAGTGGCCAAGTCCAACTTAAAAGGGATAAGTAAGAAGCAGTTGCGACTGACCAGCGAGCTGGAAGAACACATAAATCAGCTGACAGAGGCTGTAAATAAATTCAAATCCACCATGGAGGTCGAAACTTATAGCATGGATCTTAGTATCCCGTTAGTAACACCAGAGCTGGTGCCATTGATAAAAATAGAAATCTAGGGGTGAGTAATGGAGATGGGGACACTTGAGTTTGACAATGTTGTGCATGGGTTTGAGACATTAAACATGGACTTCTCTATTCAGACCACCAAATTCTATGCTATCCAACAGGCGACTGCGACCAAGGTACACCTCAGAGAAAATGTGGTGTCATATCAGGCCACCAAGCAGAAAATAAATGTGACAACACGTAAGACCCTCCTTAGAGAAAAGGAGTAGGAAATTGAGGCCAGAGAGAAGAGTAGGCTTGCACTAGATGAAGCCATCAAAGGAACAATTGCAGAGTTCCCAATGGAAGATGAAGACTCAGTTGAACGGATTGGATGCCTCTCCAAGATCATGGTGGAACCCAAGAAGCAAGTGGAAGAGCTTCGGGAAAATCATGTACCAAGCACACCTCCTGAGGTTCTTGAAGAGAGAAGAAAAGCAGTGTCTGAGGCTATTGGGAGGATAAGCAAAGGATAAAAACTTTGCACTGAGGAAGTGGAATCCATTTGAGCAATGTGGGAAGCACTTCTAGAGGATGAGACTGTGGAGAAGATCAAGGAAGATGCGCGACAAGTTGATGAGAAAATCACCACGGTGAAGGCAGAGATGAAGAAGCTACTGCTTAAGGAGAAGGTGAAAAAGATCACTGAGATCAAGCACCTCCAACAGGAAGTCCAAGCTCTTTATGACCAAGAGCAGACTAGGAATGAGGAAGTAGATGTGCACCAGTTGAAATAAGCACAAGTTACAAGTATTATTCAGACTGTACAGTAGAAGCTTCAGCATATTGTGCAGTCATTAGAATCAGGACTGTCAAAACATATCAGTTCCGACTGTGTGGAACAATTGAGTAAGCAGGCGGAGGAAGTAACAGAGGAATTTGCCAAGGTGCAACAAATTTTGAAGGAATTTTGGGACAAGGTTGGTCCTGTCATGCAGCCTGAGTTGGTCCTGTCATGCAGCCTGAGCCAGAGGATTGAGTTTTGTGGCCACTTAAATTTTGCTAAGGCATCATTTTTTCTTAGTGGCTCAGGACGAACCACATGTGATTGTTGGGGGCCTGTTGGGCTAGGAAAAGTGCACAATGAAGAATCCGCTTTGCAAGCGCAAGAGGAAAAGAGGGTGTACAACGAGAGAAAAGAATGTAAAGGAAGAAGCACAAGTGCAGAGAAGAGGATAGTTACGACGAGGAAGGAAGATATGAGTCACTGGAAGGGGCAAGTAGAAGAGTTAAAGAAGAACAGGTGAAAGTCATGGAAGACTGCAGAAGGACAAACCAATCGAAGACCAAGGAAAATTTTGGGACTAATTATGACCAATACAGGCAGACTGAAAGATGTTTCCGTGGCTATTTAAGGCTGTGTTTAATGTCATACAGTACTTTTGTGGCCATTTGGGCCTAGCATTAATGTAATTGCATATATTTTGTAGATACTTGCATCTATAATAACTGATTTGTTCTTAGTCGACCCTATGCAGTCTTGTAAATGTTATAAATAGGAGGAACCCACTCTATATAAGGGTTAGCTTCAATATTGTTTGATGTTGGTTTGGTAATTTAGACACAGTTAGAATAGTAGAAGTGTTGTTGACTCAGAAGAGGAGTCTAGTAGAAGTAGAAGGATGTTGAGTCACAGATATGCAACTGAGTGCATAGACTATTAGTAGAAGTAATCTATAGCTGATTGCAAAGATAATCAAGCAGAAGAGTCGATCAAGGATGTGTGTGGAGGAGTAGGAGTAGATAGAAGCAATGAACCAGAGAGCAAGAAGATTGAGTCAGATAGACATATCTTAAGAACAGTTTGCAAGTTGCAGATTGCAAGGTGCTACCTATATTTCTCATGCCAGATGAAGAGCACCTTGTTGGTTTTTCCTAGATGGGTTTCCACGTTATTTCCTGTATTGGATGAATGAATGCCGTCAGATATTGGATGTTATGTGAATGGTTGTTTTCTCTATATTAGTATAGTTACTGTTGAATGTATGTCACATTATTACCCATCGGTGAATGAATGTTTGAATGGTTAAAGCATTGTTGACATGTATGTATGATTTCATGGTTAAACCTTCTAAGTTATAATATAAGTTGTGCACTATTAATTATAAGTAAGGAATCAGTTGCGTCGCACAGTTGCACCAGTTGTTAAAAGGATAAGGATAAGGTTGTGTCGTGTGTCGGTTGTGGCACACAGTTGTACCTCCATCGCATAGTAATAGACTCCATCCTCCTATCTCTGTTGAGTGCCTTGGTCATGTGCCAAGGGACTATAATCCCTCGCCAACTACAGAAACATGGTTCTGGCAGTTACACATTAAGATATCTCAGGTGAGATTGCGCCTACCTAGCGGGTGTTGCTGACTGAGATTGCTTTTTCGGGCTGATGTATTTTGGTGTCTTGTTGGTATTGTGTTGTTGATTGAATCTTGGGTCGCGTAAGTAAGGAAATAGAGTCCAACAATGGTATCAAAGCAGGTTGCTATGCTCTACCTTCTTTGGTAATTTTTTTTATTTTTTATTTTCAAGCAACTTATGTTCATGATTTTAATTTTTTGTGGTTTTGTGACCCAATCTATAATACCCATTTGGTATTTTTTTAGATCTGGGCTTTATTCTACATATTTGAATTTTTTTTTCAAACTAACCCTTGTGGAGAAGTGTTTAATGTAAAATTTGGCGATGACTTTTATATCTTTTTTTAACACTTCTATGTAGTTTTTTAAGAGATAAATTGCATATCTGAGTTCCTCTCGCAAAAATACTCAATTTGAAAAAACAAATCATCCAATTTTGTGTCCAAAGAGCGAAGATATTGCTAATTTAAATAAGTTATTTTTCAGAAATTTTTCATACGAACGGAAATCTTGCAGAGTGAATATCTTTTAATTGAGAGCCCAAATTTTTGTTATATTGATGTTTGTGGATGAACAATGGCTTCTCGAGTTCCGAAAATAGGTTATAATAAAAATTACAGGATATATTGACCGAGTTATGGTCATTTTAAATTTTTTGTTTTTTCTGCTTTCGGTTTTCTGCTAAAGAGTTACAGATCCATCATTTAGCAATTGTTGGGCTTCAGTTTTTGTAAGAAAAATTAGTTTTATTCATTTATTATCTTAAAATTCTTCTCATGATCTTTTTGCTCTCTTTGCATTAGGGTTTATGTTCTTATTCATCATGTTTACATAGGTTGTCTTATTCTTGTTTATGTTTCTAACCTTCTTTGTGTGGAAGATGTTTTGACATTTTCAGCGGCATGGATCTCTAGTATGGTATTGGTGACGTCAAGAAATAAAACTATACTTAGGATTTAGTTGCTTCATGGTTATATTTTCATATCTATAAGTGATATAATTGTTTTATTTGATCAATTTATTTTTGCTCAATATTCTAACATGGTCTCACTCTTCTCATCATGATAATGATGATTCTATATGTGTTATCTTGTGATCATTATTTTCTTTATTTATATGTTATTGTTGGTCTTTGTGTAAAAAACAATTTCATAGTTTTATAAGCAATCTCCTTATGATCAATATATGCTTTTACTAATCGATTTCTTGAGTAAAATCAATTTTTCGAATCTATGTGATATCATGGGTCGATCATAATTTGCTATATGTTGATCATGTCAAACATTTTTATCTATTTTCATATATATCATGTCATGTTTATTTCGATCATCATTTATTCAATGTTTATATGACTTTGAACAATATTATAATCTTGAAATATTTGTCATGAGCACCTTGTTCTTGTTGAGCAATTCCTATTATTTATATGTTCTTGAGCAATGTCATTTTATCATCTCTTATGATTTTTGGGCTTGTCATGTTTATTATATGCTTTACTCTTGGAAGTTCTTTTGTGTAGATTAGCTATCTATGTTGTGGGATAGTTTGCTTCTGCTATTCCTTTCCTGTTTAAGCATATGATGGTTGCAGATCTCTGGTTTTTCAGCATTGTTCCTCTTTTCAACTTATCCTTGACTACAACAAAGATGGTTGATGTTAAGAATGAATGTAATGTTGAATTTTATTATATTATATCACAATATTCTAGTAATGTTGTATAATGGACATCCATCTTCTATTGTTCATGCATCTTTCAGTTGTGTTGTGAATACTGTCTGCTTGGCTCATGTTTTGGCTTAACAAGAAAGCAATCCTCCCAACAAACCTATTCGCAATGTAATCTTCAGTAAGAGCTATCTGAATACTATTTCGATGTATGGATCCAGGGTTCTTGTCTTCGTCATACGGTCTATTGTAGAGTTCTTTCAGTTATCAGTTGAGTTACAAGTTGTGATGATTTTGCATCCACATGTTCTGTTGTATTGGCCATACATTGTTGTGTTATGCAAACGTTCATCATACAACTTGGTTTAGATGTAGTTTCATGAGAAGTGGATGTTGTCTTCATCAAGTCCATGAGGTGAAGTGTGTTTTTTATTCGCATCGTATGGAGCATTCTGGAACTTGTCATCAAGGGGGATGTTGGTGTGTTTCCACGTTCCTTCGATTTGTATTCTTTGTCCCAGTCATCATTAAGGGGGAGTGTTAGAATATGTAATGATGAATTATGTGGTATATTGGTAAAATATCTTTTAAAGGCATAAAATAACTCTAATATTATAAAATAGAGTTAACCCACATGCATCATTGTAATTATATCCTTCGTAACCATTCTCTCTATAAAGAGGTGGAAATTCATTTATCACACATGTGTTATTGGATGTATTGTAATCCAAATATCTTGGTATATAAGAGAGGTGAAGGAGACCCTTTCGGGTATGTGTTGATTACAGTTGATCGCACATCACATGTTGTGTATGTAATTTGTACGCATATGATTGGATGATGGAGCTTAATATGATGCATATGTGAGGAAGCCATGTAATCTTGGAGATCTATTTGCATAATATTGGAAGACACAACATTTCCCATGGATGTAGCCCATATTGGGTGAACCATGTATATTGGTGTTCTCTTGTTGTTCTCTTTTCTCCAACTTTATTTCATGTTTTATGTTGCTTGGTAGATAGAAGGCTAGACTAGTAATGTTTTCCTTATTTTATATTGTGTTATGATATTATTCATATGTTCACAATATTCTGACATAGGGCCCTATCCAAACTTATCTTTGATACTAATCCTGATTTCATTCTCTTACAAGAAATTATATGTTCTGCCTCTTTATCCATTAAAACATTTGCCAATATCAACTGTCAGTGCTTGTGGTTTGTTGGGAGGACTGCTTTCTTGTTGAATCATAGGGTTTCTCAAATGAAGGATTATAAGACCAATTGGGGCATTTTTTGGGAAGGAAAACCGTGGTTTATTGACCTAGATTTGAAAATTATGAATGTCTATGCTCCATATAAAAATAGAGACAGATTTTGGGACCCTCTATTAACCTTAGGCTTGTTCAATTATGAAAATCTTATTTTGGCAGGAGATTTCAATTTTTCCTTATCCCTGGCTGAGATATGGGGTCTAAATGCCAAACTGGATCTGATGTCACTCTAATTTACAAATCTTATGGAAAGTTTTTATTTAGTTGATATCTCCCCACCAGTGTTGGATCCAACCTGATCCAATGGTAGAAGAGGGAAGGATGGCATTCACAAAAGATTGGACAAATTTGCAGTTGAGTCATCATTGATTCAGAGTTTTAACAGGCATATAAATTGGGTGGGGCTGAATAAATTCTCTGATCATTGGCCCATTTTCCTGTAATTTGATTGATCTTCCCCTAAGTCAAATGTTCCTTTCAAGTGTAATAAATCTTGGCTTGAAAATGAGGCTTTATGTACTTTTTCATGATACTTGGTTATCCTACAAATTTGATGAGTCTATCAATCCCAAAAGAAATACTGGAGGTGGGAACATTTTGCAGTTGGGGCTGCAGCTAAGGTTGTGGTGAGGTCGAAAGTTTACCAGATGTGATGGTGCACAAATCCAATATTTTAGTCGTAGAGGGAGGAGGTGGTAGGGACAAAAAGGTGTCAGTCAAAGGGGTACTGGTAAACAGGCCTAGACCAACGACAGGTAGAGAGGGGATGGATACACTATCAATGGCGGTATAGATGGTATGGAGGACATGGTATAGAGTGGTTGGTACTTCAGGTTTTTAATACGTCAATTAGTCGATAGTCACAATATTCTCATCATGGGGGAACATCAGGAGTTGGAAGATGGTAGAAGCAACGACATGCATGTTAGGATTATTAATCCTCCCTTATCCAATTTGGTCATATGTCTAAATTAGGAGTCATTTCTAAATAAGGAGTCCATCCAGTCTATTTTTAGTCACTAGCATCATTGGGTCCACTTAGCCTTATTGGGGCACATGTTCTAGTTACTAAAGTATGGGGAACACTAATTGAGGCCTACTACCACTGATTGCACTTGCATGCATCAGTTTAGGAGCCTCCTAGACCAATCCCTACAATTTAGGAGCCGCTGGGAGTGTCAATACCAACCAAGGTCAGTTGAGTTGAGTTGGTGACTAGTTAAGCTAAGTTAGGAGTCAGTTACATTTAGTTCTAGTCCTCTACATTCAGTTAGCGCTAGGTTTGCATGGATGCATGCAGGAGAGGTGCATTTCTCATCTACCTCGATTAGTTAGCCTCATTCAACACTAAATTAGACACTTGAGTTGTGTTTTAGAACTCCGATGAACTCCGGTGATGATTTAGACAAGGTCAGTTAACCATTGAGTCCTCCGATAATGATTTAGACAAGGTCTTAGTTACCTATAGTTAAGTAGAGTCTAATCAATTCGAATTTCCTCATGTGGATTTGAATTGCTTGTGGCTATTTAGCCATTATACTTCATTGTAATTATTATCTAATTACTCTTTGATTAATGAAAAGCATTCACAGCTGCAAGCCATTTTTGCACTATTTCATTCTTCAATAACTGAGTAAATTGTGTGATTTCTTTTGTGAATTGTGTGTTTGTCTATAGATCTATGTGCTCAATTTAATAATGCATTGCGTACACGTAACTACATCCAAGGAGGAGGTTGTAATTTAGCTAGGAGTTCACAACCTCGATGTCAATCAACACAGTTTTGTCGTCCAACTCAATGGGTACATTCATGAGAGTCCTTGTGGTTGGGCAGCGTGATCATCATAAGCATGAAGGGCAGTGGTTGAGGGTTGAAGGGTTGGGGATCCAAGATTCTGATCAACGTTGACATAGCACAAGTGGATGCACCCTCATTGATGATGCATTGATGAATGACCAAATTTCAAACGGTGATAGGAACCTGGAAGGCTACAGATGAAGGCATCTTAGGTTCTCCTTAATCCAATTCAAAAGTGATCAACCGGGAATCAAAGGGGTTGATGAAACCTAAAGCAAATAAAAAGGCTTTGTGTTGTGAAGGAAAATTTCTTAAGACTTCTAGAGTGCACATGAAAAAGGGAGATTGGTCCAAGTCATCGACGATATTGTAATTGAGAGCAGCTCTAGTAGTGGGTTTGTTCACAACATGACATAAATGGAACCGGGGTTGATGGCACCTAAAGAAAATAACAAGGCTTTACGTTGTGAAGGAAAAGTTATTAAGACTTCCAGAGTGCACATGGAAGAGGGAGAATGGGCCAAGTCATCGACGATACTATAATTGAGAGCGGCTCTAGTAGTGGGTTTGTTCGCAACGCGACATAAATGGAACCTAGGGACTTTGGTAGTCCCGTCCATGGGGGGTCTCGAAAACTGTACGAACATATCGAGAGTAGTGGAGGTAGATTCCATGGAGGGATTAATGGTTTCCATGGTATATCCATATTGGTTGCATCAACTCTGTAAGTTGAAGTCAGACAACAATGTCATAAGATGATGGACAGCATGATAGAGGGGTTGAATCGAAGAAGTGGTAGTAGTTTTTTGTTGGTAAAATGGCTGGGTTGCAAACATACCTTGATTCAGTAATAGGTTTTTCAACACCATTGGTGGAGGACCTTGTGGTGTTGGGTTTGGTTGTGTTGGAGTGACAACATTGGTTTCACATTGTTTTTTGGATGGTAATATGAGGTGGACTCGATGCATCTGGGGGCACTGATGTGTATAATGGAAAAAAACATAACAAATGGTACACTAATGGTTAGTATGCAACTAAGGGTTCTTCCCAGGTCTAAGTGGATGTTGGGGGATCTGTGTAGGTTCATTATCTCTGTTGTTGTTAGGAGGGTTGGGTTGTTGACCACCCCCTTGAGGTTGGTTGTTTCCCCAGTTCCTACCTCTCTGTCTTTTTCCATTCCCTTATTGGTTATTAGGGGTGGGTTGATTGGGGAGGTTTTGTTGAGAATAAACCTATCCTTGAGGAATAGGAGGAGTCGGGGTCAAAGCAGGTGTAGGTTGCACAGGTGGTGGCTAGTAGGAAGAAGTGGTTGGAGGGGATGAAAATCCTACCGTCTAGCCATTACAGGAAGGTGCCAGGTAATTTGGTCCATGAATGTGAGGAACAAATGCAGGATACACATATGAAGGCATGGCTCTATATTGAGCCACTGCGTGTGAAAAGTCATGGGAATAACCAAGTTGAGAAACACTAGGGGCATTACCATAGTGAGGTGGCATCGAAGGATATGTCATGTACAAGTGGGGGAGTTGGGTAATAGAGACAATGAATCCATTATTAGCATGGGATTCCCCCAGGGTATCATTCCGTGAGGATCCACCATGAGGAGCATCAGGTATGATGGTGTAAAGGTAAATCGATTAGGCATAGATAAAGTTGAACTATTCTACTTTGAGGATTGCTTCTTCCTCGGTTTATGGGCGCTCGATGAAACATCCTTGGTGACAAGGGGGAGTAAGGTCTTAAGAAAATAATTAAGGAAGATCGTATCATCTAATTGGATTTTACACAAACTACAGTGATGACGCCACTCATGGATGTTATCCGTGATATGGGTAGCAATTTTCTTTCTACGGGATAACATAATTTCCATGTCCTCATCGTAACAGACATGTAGCTGGAAGTATTAGAGGAACATCGAGGCTAAAAAGGAAAAATTAGGATAAGTGGCATGGAGTAGCTCAATGTACCATTTGGTTGCAATACTAGTGAGTCTGCACTGGAATAATTGTAGTTGGATTGAGTCATCCACTATGTTGTTGGAGGAAGACCATACGTGGAAGGAAATGATATGGTTCTTAGGGTCTTCTTTCGCCTTTCCTTCAAACTTAGGTATGTCTGAAGGAAGTTTGGTAGGAATGGGAGGCCACAATGGGTCATGACGGATGGGGTCATTTGTTAAACTCCCCAAATCCGACAGGTTGAGACTATCCATTAATGGTAGACTAAGACCTAGAATAGTTACGGGAAGGCCAATAATGGTGCTGGTGTTGGTGGGCATGCAGTTCCCATGAGAAAATGGGGTTGGTAGGCATGAATTCTAATAGTAGAAGTAGTCACTGGGATGGTGTGAATAGATGGAATAGTGGTATAAGGGCTAGTGCCCCAATGCACAAATGTAGGAATGGTGTAAACCATGGTAGCTGGAGTGGGGAAAACACTGGTGGGTAGCGAACTAGAAGCAGTGTGTGCGGTGGCGAGGGTACCACTAGGACCAGAGCATGTAGGTCCAATAGAAGGGAAATCCAATATGACAGGTAGAGCATTCACAAGTCCACTACCAACAATCCCCCCTTGAAAGGGGTTGGGAGGTGCACCAGCCATGGAGCTATATGGGACATTGAACAAGGTAGGTTCAGATTGATAGGAATCTGACTCTGACTTAGATGCAATGTATGAATCTGAATATGGTAAATGAAACCAAATATGGATCTGACAATGAAGGTTCAAGGAATCGAACTGAGGGGTATTCCCCCTAAGTCGCTCAGAGTAGCATGGTGGAGAAATGGTGGTGTGATGGTATGCTATATGATGAATGAAGGATAAAGGGTTGTAAGCATGGGCTCAAAAATCCAACTACAACTGAGTGTGCATAAGGAGAGTTGATAAATGGTGGCACACAGGACAAAAAAGAAAACTCTAAAATTGAACTACAACAGCATGTCACAATAGGCGAGTTGACAACAAAGAGGCCAGAAATCCAACAAGTAGCACTACATATGAACAAAATGATGCACTAACCTATGGGGTATAAGTGCAATAAAAATTCTAGCTATAAGATGGAATCCCCTCAAAAATTATATCCTCTGTTGGGTGGTGAAATCCATAATCAAACAATAAGAAATGGAAGAACCAAAGGCTCACAGAATCCCACTACCGAGAGGGACCTCAAGTACAATATTCGTAAGAGACTGGAAACTAGGCTACCTCATTCATGACATGTCCGGGATTGTTTCCTGGAACTTCTTTCCTTTGGTCCTTGAAACCCGATATGGTCATCGGCATGCACGAGGAGGATGATCTAGATGGATGTTGGTGGCCTCCCACCTATTCCACTGGCTCAAAACAATTGTCCATTGTGGCAGTTTCCTAGTTATTTTTCTATGGTTTTTTGGGTCCCAAACTTTTGGGGCTGTTTTGAGGCCCTAAACAACGTTTTTTGGAAATTCAGGTGGAAAAATAGTTGCCATCAACATACATTTGGATATATTTAGAAGCTGTAAATCTAGAATAGATATTTCCAATAGGTTATCAAGTGCCCAAATCGGAGATCGTATGCAAAAGTTATGACCCTGGGAAGTTGACTGTTCAACTTACCACCTTGGGGCTGCAAACTTTATGACGGTTCATCTTCTAGGGTTATGTTTTGGAATTTTCGGGTTCTCTCCCTCATACTTATTATAAATAGTCTCCTTTGGCCTCACTTTGTATTCAGCTTTTCATGGATGAGTGTAGTAGTCACATCTCTTCTCAGAGATAGTGACCACCATTTTAGCTATTTTATTACAGTTTGTTCTATTTCCGCCATTTAATAGAATATGTTTTTATTGTATCTCTATTATCTTTGCAAAATTTCTATGTTTATGATGATATCTTTGTTATTTCATTTCATTCCCACTTAAATTTGGATCAGTGGTACCAGAGCAATCCTCTCTTTGATTGTTTCTCGGTGCATGTCCCCGACGAGGTCCAGGTATAGAGAGTTTGGTCTCGAACTAGTTTCACTTGATCACTCTCATCATCCCAAACAACCTCCCATGGTAGAAGAAAAGAGAGACGACGAAGCAGGAGATCCTATCAAATCGTTGCTTGAGGAATCCGTCTTGTGATAGAGGAGCAAGATGATGGATAGTTTTTCCCAAATCCTTTTACAAATGCTGGCAGCGGCAAGTGCATCTTCAACTAGCATCCGGTTCAAGGATGCAACTCTCTTCAAGGCACAAGCTAACTTTAATATTCCTTTATTTGAAGGACATATCGATGCAGATGCCCTAGATAATTGGTTGAATATTATAGAAGGGTATTTCTTTGTCCACAATTTCTCCAACGGGTAAAAGATGACCTTTTCTCTCCTTAAGGTAGTTCCCCATGTCCAAAATTGATGGGGTACTTATTGGGAGAAAAACTCATCAGATGAGTCTGGAATGTTTGAGACAAATCCCACTTGGGCCTCTTTCATAGATGTCATCAAGGAATAGTACTACCTTTTGGGAAACTATGATGATCAGTACACCAAATTGACCATTCTACATCAAGAGAGGGACCAGATGGTGTCGGAGTACACCAACAACTTTCATACCTTGCGCACAAATATTGGTATCAAGGACTCCAAGCGACACCTGATTCTAAAATATTACAGTGGTCTACATCGGTACATCCAAAATGAGATGGAATTCCTCAACATCTCTTCACTTGGTTATGCCCATCGTTATGCTATCAAAATTGAGGAGAAATTTTGGTAAAAGAACAAGAGAGACTCTGGATCTGCGAATCCACCGCAAAAGCAAGGCAAGGGAAACCCTGGCCCTCAAAACACAGGAAAAGGAAAGGACAACCAGTCCCTACCACAAGAAAAGAAGGGGGATGGAAAGATAAAGAAGGACACTGGAAAGTGGTGTGAATTTCATAAAATCCCTTGGCACATCATTGATGAATGTCGGTCAAAGAATTCATTGGTGGCCGAGATCAAATATTCAGAATCAAATCCTGATTCTGATTCTGAACCCAATGCCACAACCCTAGACAATGGGAAGAAGATAATTGACGCAAACCCCACTGCCACAATTTCTACTGAATAGATTCAATTGGAGGATCCTGAAGAGTCAAAGGTAGAGGAGCGCCTCTTCCACTCACAAATGTGGGTGAAGGGAATTCTGCTACATTTCGTTGTTGATAATGGTAGCCAAAAGAACCTGATCCTAGCAGAAGTCGTCAAGATATTGGAGCTTCCGACAACACCACACCCACAACCCTAGAAAATTGGTTGGTTAATCCAGGGACGAGGTATCTGCATTACTCAATAATGCCTCCTACCATATGGCATCAATCCTTTCAAAGACAAGGTGTTGTGTGATGTGGCCCCACTTGAAGTCTGTGATGTTCTTTTAGGACAACCATATATGTGGAAGCGTCATGTTGTATATGATTCACGACCTCGTAGTGTCATTGTTACTTTGGGAGTAAAACTCTATCGGATACCAGAGACAGTTGCACCTAACACAATATCACAAGGTAGGAAGATAAGGTCTCACATCAAAAAAATATTCCTCTTCACAATTGTATCTGAAGGAGAACATCAGATTACCTCCACACCCACAACACAGGGTATCTCTAGTCATTAGACACAAGAAGAAAAAAGAGTCATTGTTTCCTCATACATACAAGTACCTCTACGATGCAAGGACATGCATTCAAGGTGCTCCACCAAAAACAAAACATCCACACAAAAATTACAACCCTCTCGGGATGCCAAACAAAAGCAGCCTCTTCACGTCAGCAAATGTCGCACCAGGAGATCAACTCAACACACAGTTCGAGATATGATATGGGATTCTACGCAATGGAGACCATTGCTTCCTAAGGAGGGAGGAATGATCCAAATAGAGCTCGGTGGCCTCCCACCTATTCCACTGGCTCAAAACAATTGTCCATTGTGGTAGTTTCCTAGTTATTTTTCTACATTTTTTCAAGTACCAAACTTCTGGGGCTGTTTTGAGGCCATAAAAGTCGTTTTTTGACAATTTGGGTGGCCAAATGGTTCCTTTTGGCATGTATTTGGCCATAGTCGAAATCTGTAAATCTCAGATAGATATTTCAAACTAGTTATCGAGCGCCCAAATTGGAGATCATATGCAAAAGTTATGACCCCAGGAAGTTGACTGTTCAACTTACCACCTTGGGGCCGCAAACTTTATGACGATTCATCTTCTAGGGTTATGTTTTGGAATTTTTGGGTTCTCTCCGTCATCCTTATTATAAATAGGCCCCTTTGGCCTCACTTTGTATTCATCTTTTCATGAATGAGTGTAGCAGTCACATCTCTTCTCAGAGATAGCGACCACCATTCTAGCTATTATATTACAGTATGTTCTATTTCAACCATTTAATAGAATATGTGTTTATTGTATCTCTGTTATCTTTGAAAAATGTTTGTGTTTATGATGATATCTTTGTTATTTCATTTCATTCCCATGTACATCCGAATCAGAGGACTATGAAGGGTTAGACTTCAGTACAAAATGGAGTGTGGTATTCCACCCTGACTTCTAGAACCCCTTCATTCTGGTGTACCCCCATAGAGAAGGAGGCCCCCTGATAAACTACTTGTGACCGTGCCAACAAATACCAGAGGAATTTGGTTCCCTAGAAGACAACAACTATGTCTCAGATGTAAGTGACAAAGGGGTGTTATTTGGATGCATATCACCAGTTTCCTAGCTTAACTGCAATATTTTTTTGGTCCTCAAATGAGGTTACAATGTTGGTTGAGTTAAGATCACTTTTAGGCTCAGCTTGGGGTCATGACCCAAGCATTTATTTCAAGGTGTGAGATGTGTGCAAAAGTGGAGTGTGGTCTCTAAAATCCTAGCGCTCTCTTGCCAAAGACGCATATGTTAAAAAATAAAGAACAATACTGAAAGTAAATGCTTTTTAACACGTAAAGATGAAATCTTCTAGATAAAAGAACATATGTAAGTAAACAAGCACACAAGGAACTTCTGTAGGGTGTAGGAAACACATGGGAGGTTTAAACTAATAAGATCGGATAAGATAGACTCACATACAAGTAAAAGGGGACTGCAAAACACACCAAGGGGCTGTAGGAAATCATATCTAGGAGAATATAATCAGTATAGGAGAATATCTCAGACAGGGGATCTAGAATGGGTCTCAAAGACCTCAGATAGCTAGAAAATTTATAGGTTGCACATGTCGGTGGAAAAGGTTTGGTCATGGTCACACTAGATTGAGAAACAGTCGCAACGGAGATAGAAAAATGACCAAAAAACAAGGGTCACACTTAACAGGGGGTTTCACGCGACAAATCACACTAAAAAGGGTCATAGGAGCGACCTGGGTCACTCTAGAATGCAAGACAGACGCAATCTAGAATTTGGGTCCAGGTTTCACTTATTGGCAAAAAGGAGCAACCTAGGTTGTGCTTATTGGGAAAAAAGGTGTGACCCGGGTCGCGTCTTTCTATCGAAAATGTGTTATCCGACCCAAACTGAACATTTTTTATGAAAACACGTTGGTTAGGGTTGGGGGAGAAGGCACTGGGAATAAAATAGTACGAATCTGCTAAAAGGGGTTCGGATCTGTGATGGCTGAGGGTACCCAAGTAAAAAAAACCAACAAAAAACTTGAAAAAACAAAGACCCAAAAGGATCTCCCTAGTGGAGTTACCAAAACTGTAGTGGATATTTCTCTCTAGTTACGTGCAAAAGCACCTACTTTAGATCAATGGGATCTAAGGGTAGAGTTCATGGTTTAAGGGAAAATCTAAACCTTGACTTATAAACAAACAACAACAAATATTTTTTATATTTTATAATTTTTTCTAACTAATAAAATAAATGCAACATACCTTTTATGAAATGAGCCACTGCAGCCATTCGAGGATGTGGTCCAATGGCTCCCACGATCTTGTTTTCTGATCTTCTCCACCTAGGGTTGTCAAGGGAAAATGGATCGAGGAGTGTATGGAGTAAACTCAACCTACAACATAGAAAGGTGTGGCAAAATTATGGGATCATCTGAAAGTGAGAAAAGTGTCGGAATGAAAAAGTGTAGGAATTGAAAAGTTTAAAAGTTATGGAATGTAAAGTGTTTGTGGGTAGGCCTTCACAATGTATTTATAGGATGATCCAATATTTTCTTCCCCATGGTATTGGTCCATGGTTTTTCATAGTGTATGGTATTTTTCGATGGTTTTTTACCCTTCTCATTTTAGGGTTTTTTGTCCTTTTTGGGAGAATGAGGGTTATGTTGCAATAAATTCTCATCTTTCCTGTATTTATGGGGAAGGAATAATTATGTTTTGGACCAATTTGGGTGGAATTTAATTGTGAAGGTCAAAATGGAGGGAATAATGGTGGGATTATGATGTATACTTATGGTTTGGACCATAGAGAGCTACGTGGACAATTTTTGGTGTTAACAGTAACACTATCACAAAAATGTCAGAATGGTACCACCACAATGTCATAATTCAAACATTTCCAAAGTTATCTAGACTTTATAAGCTAGCACAACCACTTAACTTGTGGTTGGTAAACATCGATAGGCCAT
>LPNX011116528.1:60758-94475 GCA_001517045.1 Pseudotsuga menziesii | reverse complement strand
AAATTTGGAATGGCAACTATAAAATTAATTTGGATAGTACACTTGTCTCATCTTCTTGCAATCTACGAAAAGCACACTTGTTAGTCCGCCCCAAATTCTAAAATATAAACACCTATTAGTGTAATCATTTTTTGTAATTTTCAAATACGAAAATTAATTCTTTCAATTTTTTTTTCCTCTAGATATGATGGTCATTTATGATTAGATCTGTTTTAATTCCTTTTACATGTGTCCATTTTGAATCCATCCATGTTAATGGAATTGTTCACAACCTCAGATTGGGAACTTAGGGTATGGAGGTAGTCCCGAAAGATCTTTCCATGCTCATGGCATCTTCTACACTGGAATGGAATGTGCTCATAATCCATCGTCTGGATCCATTCATTATCTTGATAGCTTAGGTAGATGGATTGAGAAGCGCTTTGGAAATATCCATGATTACGCATATCCAAGCATATGAGGTCTATATACCCTCTTTGGTAGCTTCTGCAATCTAAACGAAAGTTCCCAAAACATTCCTTATTCCAGCAAGGGTTTCCTCCTCCTATAATTATTGGAGAAGAGAGTAGAGTTATATCTAGACCAGACGTTTTGAGAAATCCTCTTTCTCAAGGGAAAATCACTCTTCCCAATATTTCAAGAACAATCCTATCGAGTTGAAGAAATAGGTCATGTTCTCTAGAATTCCATTTTTGTCCTCAATCTGAGCTTCATATCTATTTTTCCCTTGGGTTTCCATTTGGTCTTGATCCAACCTTGGAGATCCTACTCAATTGGACAAAACCCTAGGAATTTCCCTATCACTGCATGATCGTGCATGTGTTGGATATACCCATCAATTTTCTCCGAAGTCACCTCGTATCATGGAATGATATCTTCCTTCAATATGCCTTGTTTCCTATTGATTCATCCCCGTGAAGGGTTTGGAATTTTTCATACCTCGTGTGTTGTCATCGAGCCAGGGTTTTCAGTTCCTACTCCTTTCATGTGCCCATTCCTTTATAGGTCTGTTGTGTTGCACTTGGAATTTAGATTGATTCCTGCAAGTCTCAATTCATGACCCTTTCTAGTATTGCGCATATCAATACTAGTTTTGATTCTAGTATTGATAGAATCAAAACCAAAAATTTTGGCAAAAATAAGAACACCCCATAGGCCTAGCAATACAACTTTAGTGTTGATCCATAACCCTCCACCCATCCATAAATTGAAAAAATGCTTCTCATTGCGCCGAGAGGCGCTCTACAGCCCAGTATGGGGTAGATCTTGTAACGTTACGTAACGTTGTAACGTTACGTAACGTTGTAACATTACGTAAGGTTACATAATGTTATGTCGGCTATAAAAAAAATAGAACATAATGTTATGTCGGCTATAAAAAAAATAGAACATAATGTTATGTTGGCTATAAAAAAAACACAATATGGGGGAGATGTTGTAATGTTTTGACTTAACAAAATAATAAAAAATGTTGGCCTTGCACATGGTTTTAAAACCATAAACCATGTGGTTTTAAAACCATAAACCATGTGCACATGGTTTGCACATGGTTTTTATGCACATGGTTTTAAAACCATGGACATACGTAATAAATGTCGGCGAGACAAAAACCTAATATGGGGGAGGTGTTGTAATCTTCCTAACTAACAAAACAATAAAAAAGTAAAAATTTAATTATCCGTAAAAAAATATGGGTGAGGAAAAAAACACAATATGGGGGAGATGTTGTAAGGTTTTTACTTAACAAAATAATAAAAAAAGTTGGCCTTGCACATGGTTTTAAACAAACCATGTGCATGGTTTTAAAACCATGTATGACGAAATATTGTAATGTTAGTTAATAACAAAATAAAAAATAATAAAAAATATTATATGTGGGCCATAAATAATATTAAATATTAATAATAAAATATTATATGTGGACCTTAAATAAAAATATGTGTCTTTTGGTTTGAATCAAATCAATGGATACCTACAAAGAGATTTGATTCCTCTCGGCGCTTGATAGAACCTAGGATTTGGATCTACGCTGGTTTAACCTAACAACCATGACACTCCCACAACTTGCCTCATGTGAGGAACCATCAAAATAGCCAACCGTTAAGAAAGAAGAAAAAACATGTTTGCAAAGTAATTTCCTAGAAGTTGACTCTAAGAAATAGTAGGCTAGATGTTGTCACGTTTGTCACATTAAGTAACTTAACATTCCCATGTCAACTCATAACTTATTAAAAATAAAAGGTAATTAAAAAAATAATGTGATCTCATAAAAAATATTAAAAACAACATACATCCATCTTAAACCCAAGATCACCCAATTTCTTGAGGTGTGAACATTTCCTTTATGAGAAAATACTTTAAGATACAAAAATTTACACATAATGAAATTGGATCCCTCTTGGTGCTTACTAGCTCAATGTTTAAAAATATATTTCTTTACCATTAACTACATTTATTTAATTTTAATTTAGATAAATGACCAATAAAAATAATTTATTTATTATAACAACTTCATCATTAATTAAACTTTAAAATTTACATCTATTTAACTCATTTTTAAAAAGAATTTATTTAAAATTTTATAAACAAGCTTTAATTATTACATGGTATGCACTTCTTTTTTATTTGTATAAACTATTGACCTATTTAACTCTGGTTCAGTAAGAAAGATCAAATCTACAAACATTTCACAATTAAACTACAACACACATCCATCTCACCATTATGGTACATCATTATAATGTATGCATTCCTTTTTTTTAATTTATTTTTTAATAAGACATAAGACACTTCTACCCACCTCAACTCCACAATGCCACAACATATTGACACAACATATTGACGTATACATTCTTATTTTAAATTTTAAATTTATTTATTTTTATTTTTATGATATATACACGTCTTCCCCATTCAAGATGTAAAAATATATCTTCTTACCACAATTAAAAAAAAACGCAAACACTACCTTTTACATATACAATGAACTTTGAACTTAATATTTATACTTCACACCATCTAAAAACAACAATTAAGATATGTGAGAGGGAATAAAATGAATTAAGTTATATATATATAAGCATGGTGGGTTAACTTTACTGGTTGAGAATTATATTCCTAAACAAAAAGTCACTTTACTTGGGTCTAGGTGGAATAAAATGAATTAAGTCAAAAAAAAAAACCAATAAATATATATAAATAGAAGCTTGGTGGATTCACTTTACTGGTTGAGACTTATATTCCTAAACAAAAAGTCTTTCGATAAAATCCTTAAAATAAGGAAAAGTACTTGAAATTCTAAAAACATGTTACATCATTAATTAATTAATAATTTATATATATATATATTTTGAAAATAAGTACACAATGTGTTGATATTTTAATTTAAATACTGTTTTGTTTTGATATTTTATATCAGTGTTTATATAAAATTAATTTCAAGTATTAAATAACAATAGAATAAAGAAATATGCTTGATTAAGGGCACTGGACTTCATTGTTTATTAATTTCGTTGGATCAAGTGGGAAAAATATTCTATTATCCTATTGGGAATAGTTCTTCCCTGGACGTAAGTTTAGTGAGTGACAATACTTCATTTATGGCCACTTGCCAAACTGTTATCCTGATTTCAAGAATCACATTGGAGAGTGCGAGATTCTTGTTTTCTTTTTCTCTCATATAGATTCCAAGATCGCCCCACCCACATGCATGAAACTTGGATGCATACTTCCCAGATCCGCTTCCAACTGGACTCTTTGACCTAATCATTTGTTGGAAGAAGTACCGGACTGTTATCACGCTGGCTAGTTTCTATCCAGCAGCCAAAGCTTCTCCTTTAATGTTTTTTTGATCTCATTTAATGGGGAATGAAACCAGAAAGAGCGACTCCAAATATCTCATATCACGACCTGCACTCATGCGGCCTCATGAGCTGTATTGCTGTGAAAATGAAACCCAGATTGTTAATACTGTCATCTATTTCTTCTGTTATTTTTATCACATTGCTCTCCCCAATTCCTTTTCACCATAAATCTTTCATTCGTAATTCTTCAGGGACCACTGTACTCGATTCGAACTCTAATTCATCCTTCCATGGCGTCGAGTGTTTGCCGAACAGTTTCTTTGGACTTATCACAGGCTTCAGTAAGCAGCAAAGCTCTGATCATGATGTTAATATTAAACTGGAGACGGAGCTTCCATGGCCAATCATTGAATATCCTTCAGATTATGGAGCGGAGAAATATTTGAAGAGGAAAGCTACAGCCACAGCGAATCGGTCTTGCAACCTATATTCGAAGTTTTCAGGTAATCAGATACCCTCGTATCTAACATATTCTCGATCCGATCGGCTAAGTAGTGTTTGAGTATCGGTATAGCTGCCGCATTTTTGTGAATTTCTTGGTGATAAGGTTTTGTGCCGACTTTAGATGTTCATCTGCAGGTTTTGGTGTAACAGCAAATCTTACATGGTATTCGAGCATATGTCTTACATGTAAGGTTTGCTTTTACACTAAAACCTCTCGATGTTAATTAACACTTTGAAACCAAGCACAAGGCTTTATCATCAAAAAATTCGGCTTGTCACCAGGAAATTCTCAGAGATGCGGCTGTTATACCATGCTGTTGTACCCATACTTCAACATGGTACAACTCTATGGTATATCCGCTGCACCTCTGGAAATTTTCTAGTGATAAGGCCTTGTGCTAGGTCTCAAATGTTCATCAACATCTTGCAGATTTTGATGTAATGACAACATAGCTTTATGCAAAAATAATAACCCTTAACTAAGTTTTTTTTTCCATGGCAGCCTCGAATGTTGTTCGTAAGATTCAGAAAGAGATGTTAAACGATAAATCTGCTCTTAAATTCATGAAAGGTCATGAAAACCCCTATTCAGAGTCAATGCCTGTGACCTTCGGAGGAAATCTGGATGTGAAAGAAAGGAAAAGGTATTTTAATTATTCTGAAGGAATGGAATTACCCTGTGGTTTTCTTAATCACCACAGTACTGGGTTCGTTTTATCTGAAGAAGACCGAGAGGCCATGGAACTGTGCAGGGGTTTGGTGGTGATTTCAGCTATATTTGGAGCCTACGACAGAATCAGGCAACCCAAGCATGTAAGGAGAATTACAGCAGAGAACGTTTGTTTCTTCATGTTTATGGACAATGTAACTCTCAGAGGTCTTGCTAGATATCAGATCAAGCCGGATGAGTCTCACAGAATTGGACTTTGGCGAATTGTTTTGGTCAGAGAGTTACCATACAAGGAATCTGTAATGAATGGCCTCATACCCAAACATCTTCCCCACAGGCTTTTCCCAAACTCTGTATACAGCATTTGGACAGACGCCAAGCTACAGCTTGCTGTTGATCCCTTGTTAACTTTGAAAAATCTCCTTATAAGTCACAACGCTGATATTGCTATGTCCAAGCATCCTTACAATACTCATACCATAGAGGAAGCCAGTTTTACAGTCAGATGGGGAAAATGGAGTAAAGAAGCTGTAAGATATCAGATGGAACATTACTGTGCTGATGGTTTGCAGCCTTGGAGCTCTGAGAAATTTCCCTACAGCAGTGGTATGAGACCTTGGCTTTCTTAAAATTTGGCCATGATTTCAGAAATTTTAACTAGATAGCATGAGATTTTGATTTCAATCCGGTATATGCTTCATCAGAATAACTGATTTTTGACATGTTGTTGACATGACAGATGTACCAGATACTGCATTAATTTTGAGAAAACACAACTGGCAAACAAACCTATTTTCCTGCTTGTTGTTCAATGAATTACAAGTCTTCAATCCTCGGGATCAGTTGGCATTTGCTTATGTTAGAGATATGATGCGCGCAAAAGTGGGTATTCACATGTTCGATGTAAATATTTTCAATACAATCACAAATGAATATCGGCACTCCCATAAAATCAATGGGAGCATTTTCAAGGAGCCTGCATTGAACCAGCAAATTTCCTTGGGATACGACATTACTGCTTGTAAATCATATTTGGATAGAATGTGGAATGAAAAATATTTTTGATTATACTAATTTATTCGAAGTTTGATGGATTCAAATTTCATGGTCGATAACAATTACAGATTCAAAAGCTATCATATTTTGTAATGAATTTGCAAAAGTTGTATTGATCTTTTGTGTATGAATGTTTTCACAAATGGATTTGTATTGTTTAAAAATTTAGAAGTGATCTAAATATTTTGAGTTTTGATTGGACCTTCTATTTATCATTAAGATTTACTAATATTCTTAATCAATCAAATAATGACAATAAATCTTAGTAATGTAAAATTTGTACACAGAGAATAAAACAGCTAGGTGATTAATTTACTCCCTAATAATTGAAATCATTTTTGTTGTGCCATCAACAAGAGAAATGACAGGCTGCGCCCACATGCATTGTATTGTGTTTAATGGAAATGGTGGAGATTGAACTGGGTTCCAATGATGTGAATTCATGTTTTGATTTGTGTTACAATGATGTCCATGAAGTAAGAAGACATAGCAGGAAATACAATGAAATGTAATGTGAAAATGGGTTAAGAGCATGTGTTTCTTTTAGGAGGTCACAGGTTCAAATCTAAAGGGAGTAGCTGAGTGGATCAACAAGATTAACCCAAATGTAACAAGTAGAGATTCAATTAAAAAGTGGTTAAATGCATCTTGATTATGATTTAAATAAGTTCAATTAAAAAGTGGATGAAAAAAGGTTAAGAAATTTTTTTTTTTCAGTTTTTTTGTTTATTAAATGGTATTTGTTTATTTTATCTTTATATTAACTCTAACAATCTTATATGAATAATGAATATAAAACTATATATTTTAACCTTTTTATTTAAGACTTATCTTCACAAAACTAAATAATTAATTATACTATTTATATTTACCGACCATTTTACTACTCACTAAGCTTACCCATACACGGTAAAATCTTCGCAGCTTCTCATTCGATTGAACAACCATATGGCCAGAGTTGGCATTAAAAATTCGCTGGTTAAATGGGACAGACCTTAAGATTAGCTTCAGCTGTAGTTGCCATTTTTGCTGGGCCAAATCAGAGATTTTTATTATTTTTAATTTTATTTTAATATAGGAAACCTCTGTCGGTCTGTTTTTTTTAATTTTTATTTTATATTTTTTATCGGATCGCAATTAATTTTCCTAAGTATTCGGCGCCTTTGAAGACCGAGAAGCATCATTTTATTTGAACAGATCCAATTTTAAGCATTATTATTTTAATTGACCCAGGACAGAAATTTAAAATAAAAATTGCTTGGTGATCGAACCAGCATTATTTTAATTCACAGACAAAAGAACTTTAAAAGAAAGAATAGCCCTTCAACTTTGAAATGATGCTCATAGGATATGTTTACAAATAAATGGCAATCCCCAAGCTCAGGATTGTCCAACATATATATGGTTTAGAAAAAGAAAAAAAAAATCAAAAAAAAATTCAACTTTGAAATGATGTTTATAAGATATGTTTACAAACTATTGTAAACCTTTTATTAAGTATTGCACTCCTCAAAGAGGTATTGATTTGATTCAAACTGCCATACATCGTTTTAAAACTATGTGCAAGGCCCTCCTAAAATCATGGGTTGACCAACATTTAGGTAAATCATGGTGAGATTTGAACTTGTGACCTCCAATTTACAACAAGTGACTTCATAACAACTGAACCTCCAATAAACCACACCCATGGGCTAAATTCTAATTTTTATTAAAAACACCAAATTCCAAGAAAAAAATGGCCTTCCAAATCAAATCATCCCATATATATTTGACTGAGTACATCAAGTCACAAGTTCGACTATTAGAAAGTTTGTAAGCTTTGTAGAAAAATAAAATAAATTTAATTGATATCCTTTGGCAAAAGTAATTAGAAAGAACTTTTTCTTCGCTGTTGGTTAAATTGCAACTAGGTTTTAAATACTATTCAAGGTTGAATTGAATATTAGGTGCTTTCGCGCACCATATGATCTCATTTTGTAGTTTTAGTGATCAAATAGGACACCGAGTAATTAGTAATTAGTAGATATTAATGATTTGTTAAAACCATCATTTTTGTTCTTGCATAGTTATCAAATATTGGTTATAATAATTGGTAAAGACCCCAGGTTGAAGCCCAATAGCTATAGAACGATTACTTTGGTTTACTTGGGTTATTGGCATTTCGTTCAAGCTCAGTGGAATTTGTTCTCATGGGGATCGAAATCAGTAGAAATAGGGAACGAAGTAACTAGAAAGATTTGTGATTATTTGAAACTTTTCAAATTTCTCTTTCTATAGGGATCATCTAGAAAGTGAGCAAGTATTCTACGATTCGGGGCCCTTCACTAAAAAAAAGAGAGAATGGGAGAAAAGAGAAGAAACTGACGTAGATGCTATGGGTACGATAAGAAATTAGGGTTTTATTAGAAAAGAAAAGAAAAATAAGGAAAATAAGGAAAACTCATCTATTCCTACGGAGTAATTAGTAATTAGTAGATATTAATGATTTGTTAAAACCATCATTTTTGTTCTTGCATAGTTACCAAATATTGGTTATAATAATTGGTTGAGAGTCCATTAACCTCAACTAAGGAAAACTCATCTCACACATTTTAGTTTTTTATACAAATTTTAGGATGTAGTAGGTATAATTGAGAGCCTATCTTCAATTGTAAAGGTTCAATGTACTATGATGAGGTTATATGGGGACACTCTTATGGTGGTGCTCATGGATCTAGAACAAACTCTTTGGTTCTAGAGTTTATGTCTTTTTTTATAATAGATCTATTCATTTGTTAATGTGTATGTTTGTTGAGTATTGAGGTTGAAGTCCTCTTTCTAATTATCAGATTAGGTTTCCATCAAACATTGACATGTTTCATGCATTGAGCCAATTTAAACATTGGTCTTCTTTTGAAATTCAACATCTCTCAAAATAGGCTTATTTGAAGAAAGGACCATCAAGCTTTTTTAAACATTGGCAATCAATTTCTTTTCAAACTCTTGCCCCTTTTTCACCATCAATAATCTCATCGGAACCAAGGCATCAAGCTTTCTGGTACCTTCGAACATTGAAGTATCGAGAGAATTGAAACTAAGGTCATTGACATCCATTCCCAAACATCAAGATCCTTCACACCATATGACTATTCACCACTTTCAAAACATTATCTTCATTCCTCCTAGAACTTTCACATGAAACCTCTTTCAAACTTCAATGTTCGATCCTATTTCAAACTTTGGGCCGTCAAGGCATTTTCAAATATTGGGCCACTTCCAAGAATTGGAGTATTGACCACTCTCCCTTTCTCAAACTAGTATTGGCCTCTTTGAAACATTGGGCCATTTGTGACATTAGACTAATTTAGTGTTGATCCCTTTCTTAAGGCATTAAGGACTTTCATAATATAGGCCCTTTTGAACTTTGAAGAAATGTCAAATGACAACTTCTTCTGATCTTTTGAGGACTTTCAAAAATCGATCCTTTTTTTAACTTAGGACCTTTCTCAAAATAACTCACCTATTGGGTCTTCCTTGAAGCAATACCATCAGGCCACTTTGAAACCTCAAACTCCTAAATGTCAAGATGAATTGAAGGCCATTACACCTACTCTAAACATTGGTCATCAAGTCCTTTTTGGGGATTGACCATTGGAGCAATTGAAGCTTTAGAGCATCAAGATTATTTTTAACTTCAAGTTATCAACCCTATTTTAAACATCGATCCATTATCCCCCATGCGCATCAGCCCATTGAGCCTTCAATTGTCAGTCGTTATATTTATTTTGAACTTAAGTCCAATGGACCCCTTTCCTCGTCGATTCATTTTGAAACTTGGACCATCAACAAGCTGAGCATTGAACTATTTCGAAGCGTCGATGTCTTTTCAAATTTAAAATTTATAGACCTAAGGACATCGAATTTTACTCTTGCTTGACAATTGTCCTCTAGCTAAATCAATGATCAACAAAAATTGATGTTGAGAATGTTGAATTCACCCTAATGAACCCTTGTGTCCTCTTTGAATATATAGTATGCTAATTATTAAATTACATAAATGTTGATTAAAGGTTTCTCTTTATGTTCAAACCAAAGTTTCATTTCTATACTCTATTTGAGTCAAGTAAAGAGAGTCAAGTTTACAGGTATTACAGCTATAGTATTATGACTTCCTTTGTCACTCAAAAAGTATTGGAAGTCAAAAGAAGATGAGTGAAATATTCTTCATTTCCAACACCTTCGTACGAGATGACATTACACGTAATATGCCACATTAGTTGTGAGGGAAGACACAAGTTGGTGTTTGGATGTCTTGGGAATAAATTGAATAAATTACACTCATTAAGTTACAAGTTAACTATTAAGAGAACAAATTGACTAATTACACAATGAGGAGGTTGCAAATCCCTCGAAAAAAGGAGAAATCATTGAGGTAGAGGAATCCCTGTCAAGATCAAAGGCATGTTATGATAAATCTAGCATGAAGAGGAGAGCATGGACAAGTTGGTAACCTGTTCAATGTGGACCCTCTCCCATGATTGCTTCCAAGGTTTTTATACAAATTGAAGAGTCTCAATAGAGAACCTCATCTATGCCATACTTGTGGGAAATCAAAATATATTCATGTGCAAATGATTATTGGTCTACATTGCATATTTCATCTTGTATAGAGAATATGGACAACTTGATGAACTATTCAATATGGACCCTCTCCCATGATTACTTCAAAGTTTTTTTTTTTAATTGAAGAGTCTCAAGAGATAAATTCATCTATGCCATCATTGTGTGAAATCAAAATATATTCATGTGCAAATGTAAATTAGTTAACATTGCATACTTCATCTTGTATGGAGAATATGAGACTTGTTTAGATGTGAAGTTGGGATTTATTGTTGTGAAATTAAATGTTGTCTATGAGAGAGATATTGTTGTAGGCTTATAATAAAACATAAATCAATGAAATGATCTGAAAGCTTGTGAATTAAAACAATTATTTACAATTCACCATACCTATTCAAAATGATCTCTTCTTGCAATGAAAACTTGTAGTTTGAATCTTTCCACTAACTTCCAAGACCACTGAATATGTTTGTTAGATTCCAAGAGTGAGCTTCTATCCAATAGATCAAAGAGTGGTGATGGATTATGAGCCAAATTGAAAATTTCAGGAGCACAAAATGCGCAAACAGCTATAGAAAACTCATGAAAATTGGTAGCAATCCAGGGAATCCAAATCTTTGTTTTTTCTAACTAGTAACAGGTGCGCGCATGCGTATTTGAGCACATGCACGCGTAAATAATATCATGCGCACGCACAATTAGATGTGCACGTTCCCTTGCCTAACATTTAGAGCATTTACTCACTAACATTTATATCATTTAATGACTAATGTTCTTCAACAATGACTTCGTATTCACACATGTTCGAGTATTTTTACAATATAGTCTTCACCACTACTTTCTTCTTATGCCCATGGGTGCCATTATGAGGTCTTAGACTCCTTGCCTATGGCTAGTGGAGGGTAAGGGAGGCCTCCAACACTAACCATCATCACCATCATAATCATCATCATCGTAATCATCATCATAATCATCATCATCATAGTCATCCTCATCATCATCATCATAGTCATCATCCTCGTCATCATTGTTCCTCATCATCGTCGTCGTCATCATCACCATCATTGTTCATCATCATTGTCATCGTCATCATCATCTTTCATCATCCTCATCATCATCATCATCATCATCACCATCATCGTTCATCATCATCATCATCCTTATCATCACCATCATAGTCATCATCCTCCTCATCATCATCATAGTCCTCATCCTTATCATCATCGTCATTCCATTGAAAATGCTTGAAAATAAAATCATCATCTTTCATCATCCTCATCATCATCATCATAATCACCATCATCGTTCATCATCATCGTCATCGTCGTCATCATCATCATCATAATCATCATCATCATCATCATAGTCATAATCCTTATCATCATCATCATGGTCCTCATCCTTATCATCACCATCATAGTCATGGTCCTCATCATCATTCCATTGAAAATGCTTGAAAATAAAATCAAAGCAAAGTTTCAACTAAACCTATCATCATCATCATCATCATTGTTCCTCAACAACATCATCATCATCATCACCGTCATTGTTCATCATCATTGTCATCGTCGTCATCCTCATCCTCATCCTCATCATCATCTTCATCCTCATCATCATATTCATCATCCTCCTCCTCATCATCATCGTCCTCCTCCTCCTCCTCATCATTGTTGATCATTGTCGTCATGGTCATCATCATCATTCCTTTGAAAATGCTTGAAAATAACATCAAAGCAAAGTTTCAACTAAACCTATCATCATCATCGTCATCGTCATCCTCATCCTCCTCCTCCTCCTCATCGTCATCGTCATCGTCATCATAATCCTCATCCTCATCCTCATCATCATCATTATATTCATCATCCTCATCATCATCATTGTCATCATCTGCATCATCATCATCACCAACATTGTTCATCATCGGCATCATCACCATCATCATCATCATCATCATCATCATCATCCTCATCATCCTCATCCTCCTCATCATCGTCATCATCACCATCATTGTTCATCATCACCATCATCACCATCATCATCATCGTCATCATCATCATCATCATCCTCATCATCATCATTGTCATCCTCCTCTTCATCATCATCATAGTTCCATTGCAAATGCTTGAAAATAAAATCAAAGCAAAGTTTCAACTAAACCTATCATCATCATCATTGTTCCTCATCATCATCGTAATCATCATCATCATCATCATCATCCTCATCCTCATCATTCTCATCATCATCATCATCACCATCATTGTTCATCATCATTGTCATCGTCATCATCATCATCATCCTCATCCTCATCCTCATCATCGTCATAATCATCATCCTCATCATCATCATTGTCACCATCCTCATCATCATCATCACCAACATTGTTCATCATCATCATCATCCTCATCCTCATCCTCATCCTCATCATCATCATCGCCATCATTGTTCATCATCATCATCATAGTAATCATCCTCATCATCATCATAGCCATCCTCCTCCTCCTCATCATCATCACTATTCATCATCATCATTCCATTACAAATGCTTGAAAATAAAATCAAAGAAAAGTTTCAACTAAACCTATCATCATCATCATCATCATCATCATCATCATTGCTCCTCATCATCGTCATCGTCATCATCATCCTCATACTCATCATGATCATCATCGTCGTCATCATCACCATCATTGTTCATCAGCATTGTCATCATCATCATTATCATTATCCTCATCCTCATCATCATCATAGTCATCATCCTCATCATCATCATTGTCACCATACTCATAATCATCATCACCAACATTGTTCATCATCGTCACCATCATCCTCATCATCATCACCATAATCCTCATCATCATCAGCATCCTCATCTTCATCATCATCTTCATCATCATCATTATCCTCATCATCCTCATCCTCATCCTCATCATCATCATCACCATCATTGTTCATCATCATTGTCGTCGTCGTCATCATCATCATCATCATCATAGTCATCATCCTCCTCCTCATCATCATCATTCCATTGCAAATGCTTGAAAATAAAATCAAAGCAAAGTTTCAACTAAACCTATCATGATCATCATTGTTCCTCATCATCGTCATCATCATCATCATCCTCATCCTCGTCCTCCTCCTCCTCATCATCACCATCATCACCACCACCATCATTGTTCATCATCATTGTCATGGTCATCATCATCCTCGTCCTCATCATCATCATTGTCATCATCCTCATCATCGTCATTGAAATCATCCTTATCATCATCATCACCATCATCATCATCACCGTCATCATCATCATCATCATCATCATTGTTACTCATCATCGTCAGCATCATCATCATCACCATCATTGTTCATCATCATATTCATCATCATCCTCACCATCATCGTCATCATCAACATCATCATCCTCATCATTGCAGTCATCATCATTATCATCATCATAATCACCGTCATCATAGTAATAGTCATCGTGATCATCATCATCATCATCGTCATCATCATCATCACCATCATTGTTCATCATCATAGTAATTATCATCCTCCTCCTCGTCATCATCGTCATCATCAACATCCTCATCCTCATCATTGTAATCATCATCATCATCATCATAATCATCGTCATCATAGTCATAGTCATCATAATCATCATCCTCATCATCATCATCATCACCATCATTGTTCATCATCATCATTATCATCATCAACATCATCATCATCATCATCAACATCCTCATCATCATCATTGTCATCATCCTCCTCATCCTCCTCCTCCTCATCATCATTGTCATCCTCCTCCTCCTCATCATCATCATTGTTCATCATCATCATTCCATTGTAAATGCTTGAAATTAAAATCAAAACAAAGTGTTTACTTAACAAATGCATGCACACGTCCTTAACGTCTACGCACAAAGTATCGCAATCGTGCTTCTAGTGTGTGTGCATTGTGTTTTAAATTGTGCACGCGTGTGATTTCAATTTAGAATTTTGGCGGGCACATTTTTTCCAACCTACGTGGTGGCATTAGAGGAAATTTGGGGTCTAAAATGGGCCTTATAAGAAAACGCGCCAACAATAAATTTTGTGAGTTGGAATTGAAGAACCAATAGAATTTAAATAAAATGAGTCAACCATAATGGTTGAATTGACATATTTGTCATAAAAGAAAACTACTTTTTTGTTCGTATTTTTGACATATCTCCTTGTGTTTTTACTCAAATTCCGGGAGGGATATCTCATTGGATGCAGAATTTAATTCTGCATCCAACGAGTACCCACATTGCATACTTTTGATGGACCTCGATACCCCAAAAAGAAGAAATACCTCAAAAAACGTGATGGTGACATCATCATCACGTTTTTTCAGGTATTTCTTATTTTTGGGGTACTGGGGTCCGTCAAAAGTATGCAGTGTTGTAACTCGTTAGATGTGGAATTAAATTCTGCATCCAACGAGATCTTCCGCTCGGAATTTGAGTAAAAACACAATGAGATATGTCGAAAATACGAACAAAAAAGTAGTTTTTTCATTCTTCCTCGAAAATTGATAACTATTGTTTAATTATTTTAACTATTATTTTATCATTTCCCTTAGGAGGCCCCATTTAGACCTCAAATTTCCTCTAATGATGACTTGGCTCCTTTGGTTTTAGGTTCGGGTTGCCAAACCAAGTGGTTTGGACTGTCTTATGACATAAAACTTGTTTTGTACCACTTCTCCTATTTTGTGCATGATTTTCCATATGCCACGCTTGTCCACTGCTAATGAAAATTCACACACTTGTGTAACTCTGTCTGTAGATTCTAAATATGTAATTTTATTTAAATCTATTATCTTTTTCTATTTTTATTTAATTTTAAATGGACTAACGTCAATCTAACACAAAAGGTAGGCTATTTGCTTCCACTATAACTTTTGATTGGCTCTCCTATTTAGAAAATGGAAAAGAACCCACACAAGAAGACACAAAGACCTACACCTAAAAAAAATATCCTTCATTGACTATGTTAAGACCAAGATGTGGTGGACCAACGCTCGACCTTGTCATTTTAGGGCATCACTGACTTCCTTAATTTGAAAAAAACATTATAACATAAATAAATATGGAAAAATAACGTTGCACTAGACACACCTGTTATCTACAACTCTACATAATTTTTTTCACAAAATTCCACCATTTGCATACCAAACGAATGGACCAACGCAAGCATATTCATTATTTTTTGGGAAAAAAATAACATACCAACCTTAGAAGAACCTCGTTTTTTGGGATTTATACTTAGTTTCCATAAATAAAAGTTATATATTTTGGAAGCTAATTTGATTGTCCATGTTTCATATTCTTATGCCATATTCCAAAAGGTCGTGTAGGTACCTCTAATATTACTTTTTGACGTTCAGATTTCTATTTTTCTAGAAGTCCACTGCAATGAACTCGTCATAAGAGTAGCATTAGCTTGCATCAGCCCTTCTACAAGCAAGATTTCAATTTCTTTACCTCAACCATAGAGAGGTATAGAAGACAAAGATAATTACTAATTTAATTTGCATATCACATAACGCGGTGTTGTTTACAAACCTAATGGTTAAGTTAGGGTTTGGGAGGAAAACGTTCAATCTGAATTAGAAATGCATTATTACTTTCATTGAATAATCTGAGTATAATTGGTATTAACAGTATGTACACCAATACATTATAACTAAGAAGTTGTAAGAATCAACATGGAAAACAAATACAAAAAAAGGGCACTTCATCATTACTACCTGGGAGCTGAGACATTTTTAATAACCAATGATGCAATTACTATTAATTTCATATTCAAATCAACTTAGCATACAAGGTTCCACAAACCTAGAAAAGGCGTAGCAATCAGAATGAACCCCGCTTCATTACTTTTCCCCATTATAATTTAATAAATATCACTTCCAACAAACTAGGATTTAGTATTCGTGGAGAAGAAAACGATGCCATGAACATATCTACCTAATAGTTCATTTAACATAGAAAAACAAAATTATAAATTACAGGGTTAGAAGCTTAAGGTTGTCCCTTTTAACTGATTACAAGATGATAATGAACAGAAAAACACAACTCTATAGAAATTTGTTCCAACCAACCTACAACTCAGGAAATACCACCGCATAAAAGACTAACCCAAAGAACCCCTATTGTTTGCACCAGCATTGTCTTGCCTAACATTTTCCTACAACCGTGGAAGAAGCCAGGGAAAGGCTTACCAGAATAGAAGGGAGTTACCGATAACGCATAGCTATGCAATTGTTTGGGGTTTTACCTGCAAAAACCATGATAAAACATTAATATGTGATATATAATATAAATATGTTCATATAAATAGAAATAACTAGAGTTTTGGTGTACCTGTTCTTGGTTGCCACAACGTCGAATTGATGGACATTCACATGAGTCTAGGAGAAACAATTCATTTGTGGAAGAATAGAACTGAACGAGACTAGTTATACCACTAAGGAATCCCTCGCCTTCCAACTTCTTAACTACCTTGTGAAACCAACACCGTGGAATCTGAACTTCCACCAAAGATGACCTTTTAATTGTTAAGTTCATAGCCATGGAGACTAAGAGTCTCTCATGCGATGCTTCAAACCCCATTATCAACTGATAAACACCACCAAAGCACTGAGAACTATTCCCAAAGTGTAAAAATCTCGCATAAAACCCTGTCGAAGGAGATGGGACTAAAGCAGAGCTGCCATAATAAAGGAGAGTAGAATCTAGCTGGGAGGAACTTCGTAGAACCTGCAGACACCTCCGGGTCACAAGGAAAAGCAACATAATAAATGCCAATGGTGTATTGTCTAATAAAGGTAGGAATAATAACCAAGTAACCGACGGAAGAGGCAAGGGAAATCGGTCAACGTCCTTTTGATCCCACAAATTTGCGTAGAGATAAGGGCACCTACAGGTAGACCGATCAACAAACCTTAGCTCGAGGAGCTAAGTAAACCTCACCCCTGGGTTCTCCACATGACCACCTAGATTCTTAATGTTCACGTTACCAAGGTTAAACCACATAAGATTTTTATATGAAAATTTAACCACATTAAAAGATATATATAAGCTTTGATAATATTACCAAAGGCCTTATTCCCGAAATTGATATTGTCTGTGGAGATCAGGTATTTACCCATCGACTAGATTATTTGCATTTGCCATTTAGATGTAATTTCTGCCATGAAACTGGACACCTCCAGAATACTTTTCATTGCCTTCGCTCAGGTTATCCTGCTAAGCATGGTTTTGATTCCTTACCTGTACCTGACCCACCTCTTCCTGCTGTCACACTTAACCCTGATATACCTCTGGAGGACTCTACTGATATCATCTATGCTTCTTCTTCACCCTCTACCTTTGAAAACCTTTCGAAAGGTCAGCTGATGTATATTGAAGATATGGAAGCTTTTTCCCTTCACTCTCGCTCGGGACCTGTGGGGAACCTTGAGGATTCTACTATCTTGGAACCACTTTCTTCCTCAGAACATATAGCTGATGATGGACCTCCACTCTTCACTTTGTATCACTATACTTCTCTTCCTTTGTCCTCTTCTTCCCTGCCTTTCTCATCTATTCCCCCTTTGTCCCCACCTAAAAGCACTATACCCCTGCCTATTATCCCTTCATCTAGTCCTCGTGAAGCTCCGTCTTTCTAGGATCCCTCACTCCTTACATCTCTCTCGATATTTTCTGATAAAACCCCTATCTCCCCTTCCACTTTACCCTTGGATTCTATCCGTTTTAAAAATGTGACCATTAGGAAATCCAAGAAACCACCATTCGAGGCTCCTGGGGACACGTGGGTTTATACCCCTCTTTCGACTAGACTCAAGAATGCAGCTAGACAAACTCGCATCTCTCATGTTCCCTCACAGGTTCTTACAGCAAACACACCTGATGAGTCTGTTTCCCCATAAAAATTTTATCTATGAACATTCAGGGGTTTTGAGGGCTTACCAAACAAAAATCCCTTGGTAGATTATTCTCTGACTTAAGCCCTGATATGATTCTTATTCAAGAGACTATATGATGTTACTCCCATTCTCTTCTTCTGTTTTCCAAATTAAAACATGTTTGGGAATTTTGTGCCTCTGATGCATCGGGCCTTGCTAGAGGCCTACTTGCAGGTTGGAACCCCCTCATGGTCCGTTGTAAAGCTTTCACATCTTTGGCTGGTATCATCCTTAAAGAAACCTTTAAGGGTCTTTCTAAGAATTTTACTGTTATTAATTGCTATGGGCCCTATACTCAAAGAATTGTGTACTGGAATAACTTGGTGGCTGGTGGAATACTTAGAATACCAAATTTACTTTTGGCTGGGGACCTCAATTTTACCATCTCATGTTCTGAATTATGGGGAAGCAAGGCTAAGATTGACCCCTTGTATCCTTTTTTTTCTCAGCTCATTTCCAGTAGCAAACTGGTGGACCTCTCTATGAATATTCCTGGCCCTACTTGGAGAAATGGGCGCTCGGGAGAGGCAGGCATTAGTAAAAGGTTGGACGGGTTTCTTCTATTTGAATATCTTCTTCCTAGCCTTTCTTTCTATAGAACTTGGGCTACCCCTACTGATGTCTCTGATCACTATCCTATTTGCCTGGAGTGGGGCTTGAAACTGTTCTCTTAGTGTTGTCCCTTTAAGTTTAATAGGGCTTGGCTTTTGGAGGAAGAATTTGCTCATCTGGTCCTTTCTTCTTGGAAAACCCCTTTGGACATGGATGATTATAGCCATATGGATGCCCTTACTCTTAAGTTGCGTAGACTCAAATGTACCGTTAAAGATTGGGAGAGGTTGAAGAACCATGAAAGGAAGCAATAGATCCTGGATATTAATGAAGGTATATCCAACAACTTACTTGAGGATTCTGGTCTCTTATCTGCTTCCAATGCAGATAAATTGAAAATCCTTCAAGCTAGGAAAGGAAAATACTGGGCCCATGAGATTACTACTCAGAGAGTGAAAAGTAGAGTTCATTGGATAAAGGAAGGGGATGCAAACACAAGTTTTTTCACTCATATGCATATGCTAGAAGAAATATTAATACTATATGGTCTCTAAATGATAAGGAAGGTAATATTGTTTCAAAGGACCATGCACTTAAGATGCTTGGCAAACAACACTTTAGTGAACTTTTTGGTGATGACAAGACTTCAAATATTGCTGACCAACTTAAAGTGATCAGAATTTTCCCGAATATGACTACTGATGAAGATATTGATTGTTTCCTTAAGCCCATCTCGATCGAGGAAGTTGAAGCTATACTAAAAGGGTTTAAGAAGGATAAAAGCACGGGCCTTGATGGATGGCCAGTTGAGTTCTTCCTGGCCTTTTTTGACCTTGTTGGGGATGAACTGGTCTTGGTTGCTTTGCAGGCTAGAACCCATGGGAAAATATTTGGGGCTCTAAACTCTACTTTCTTGACTTTGATACCTATGTGTGAGAATCCCTCCACCTTTGCTGACTTTCGTCCCATCTCATTATGTAACTTGGTCTACAAGGTCATTTCTAAGATTGTGGCCCTTCGACTGAACCCAATCCTCAACAGGTCCATTTCTGCACAACAATATGGCTTTCTCAAGGATAGGCAGATTACTGAACCTCTATGTATAACCCAAGAATTATTACACTCTATAAAGACTAAGAATTCTAGCGTCATGGTTTTAAAACTTGACCTAGTTAAAGCTTTTGACAGAGTAAATTGGAATTTTCTTAGACTTCTTCTTATTTAGATTGGCATTCCCCTGTTGGGTGTGAATTGGATTATGGGTTGTGTATCTAGCTCCTACTTTGCTCTCTTAGTTAATGGGACCCCCTTAGACTTTTTCCCTGCATCCAGAGGAATTCCTCAAGGATGCCCACTGTCTCCCCTATTATTCATCCTAATTATTGAGAGTCTCAACAGGCTTATTATGGATGCACGGCAAAAAGGTCTCATAAAGGGCTTCCAGTTCTCACCTGATCTGTCGATAACACATTTGTTATTTGTTGATGCTGTTATTTTAATTGGTATTGGCACTATTAGTGAGTGGAGAGCTTATAAAGATGCATTGGACTTATTCTGCTCGGCTTCAAGGATGACTGTCAGTTTGGAAAAGTCATCATTTCTCTACCAGAACGTGGATGATGACATTAGAAACAAAATTGCGGAGTTTCTCCCTTTCAGAATGGAACCGCTTACATCAAGTTTTAAGTATTTGGGATACCGCTTGAAACCATTGGGGTATCGTACCTCTGATTGGCGGTGGATGATTGACTTATTTGAAAAAAAGATAAAAAACTGGACCTACAGGTTACTCTCTCTCGGTGGCAGAGTGGTACTTATTAAAGTTGTTCTCACTGGGTTGGCAGTCTACTAGTTTGCCTTGGCTAGATGTCCAAAATCTATTCTGAATTTACTTAGAAGAGCTATTTTCTCTTTTTTGTGGGGATCCTCTGCTGAACATCAGATCACATCTGGTAAATTGGGAAATTGTATCTTCCCCTATTGAATATGGTGGTTGGGATATAAACAACCTTGAATGGTTTGGAATATCATTGAGACTGGTATGTGGCAGCTACTTAATGGTACTGGTATTTGGAGTAGAATAATTGCCCATAAATACTTCAAGAACAGATCCTTAGAAGACTGGATTCGGGCCCGAAGATTCAATGTTTCTAGAACTTCTTACTTCTAGAATGGTTTTATTAGGATTATTGAGTGGATTACTAGTCAGTTGGGATGGAAGGTCAGCAATGGTTTAAAGATTTGGCTGGGAGTGGACCTTATTGCTGGGCTCAACTTGCAGTATCTATTATCCGAGGAGCTTAGAGACTACCTTAACGACCTAGGGATATCCAATCTAGCATAGGCTCAAAATATGGATGATTGTGGTCATGATGGTTTCAACTGGTATACTGCATCAGATCCGTACTTGGGGGGTGATTGGGCTAAAAAATGGTGTTCATACGTCAAAGGCTTGACTCACGGTGGTATAAGGATTGGGACTTCTAAAGACACACTTCTTTGGATGTATGACAAACAGTTGGGTATGGTGACAACCAAAAGAGCATATGATCTTATTGTCTCTGAACATCGGACGATCATGGCCAATGATTTCCTTTTAAAGATTTGGCACCTAAATATTCCACAAAAACTGAAGTGTTTTATCTGGCTAACTTGTAATCTGAAAATTAATACTTGGGATACTCTGTGCAAGAAAGGTTGGCACGGTCCCAATAGGTGTTGTTTATGCAAAGGGGATGCTGAAACAGTTGAACACCTTTTTGTTGGCTGCCCCTTCATGAAGAAGCTGATACGGGGTCTCAATAGACTTTTTGATGTTCATCTACTTTGGTCTGCTCCATCCCTTATGGAAAATCTCATCAACTGGGTATCAAAGGGTGGAAAACTCCAGTACCTGCTTCTTTTTTTCATCTAGAATATCTGGAAGGCTAGGAACTGTAATTTATTGAAGATCTGAATCCTAACATTGCCAGTCTATCTCATAGTATCCTTGATGAGCTAAATTCATATAAGGTACCGCTGAAATCAAGGCTTAAAACTCGTGACATTGGTGATCCTCATGTTGCAAAATTTCCTATGGTATTCTTTGATGGAGCTGCGACAAACTTCATTGGAGGAGCGGGTATATGCATTTGGTTAAATGATCACCACTTTTTTTCTATTAAGCTTGGATGTGGGAGCAGTACAAATACTAGAGCAGAATTTTTAGCACTCTGGGCATCTTTATTGGTTGCCAAAGATATTGGGCTTCCATACCTACATATCTTTGGCGACTCCTCGGTGAACCTTGAGGCTTGAGGCTACAACACCAGATTACTCATGTCCTCATTCACCTGGGTGGATTTCAGTCATGTCTATAGGGAACATAACAAGAGGGCAGACATCTTATCCAAGGAGGGGTTGTGTATGGCACCTGGTCATCTCTTACTTACTGAATCTTATGATGATGAGTTTATTGCGGAAGTCACACTCCAACTTTTTTAGAATTTGCTCATTCTATTTCAGATATTTATCTCAATGACTTTTTTGAGTTATTTTTGGTTATGTTGAGCAGTAGTAACAGGAATTTTGAGAGTCACTTGCCTACTTTGGATAAGGTTTCTGGGATCTTATTATGTTCTTTATGGACATTCTCTGACTGATGAGTATACGACTCACTTATGAGAGGTCCTTTATCATGTATTGATGCCCAGATGATGATAGTTTGTTTTCTCAACATGGGTATAGTTATATTTCTGTTTTGTACTGTATTGAATGTGATATTTACTGTTTTGTCTGATCCATTTGGGTATGGACAGTATTGTATGATTATGTACCAGGTTACCTTTGATTCAATAGAATATCAAGGAAGTGGTTTTTTTGATTGAAAAAGCTTTAGATCCAAACTCAATCATGATAATGGAAAATATAGATAAAACACTTTTATATAAATTAATCTAAGTTAAAATAATAATTTATTTTAAATAAAATAAATAAAAAATTATAGATTAGGTTCATGACACTACGTAACCTTCCACCCATCCATAGATTGAAAAAATGCTTCTCATTTAACCTAACAACTATACCACTCCCACAACAATTTCAAAATAACTAACTACTAAAAAAGAAAGAACATGTTTGGAAAATAATTTCCTCAAAGTTGACTTACTAAAATAAAAATAATAAAAAAATATTTAAAGAAAGATAATCTATTAAAATTGCAGTTAAAAATATTAAGCCTATAAGTGTCAAAGATACATAAATTTGTTTAGCATGTTCCAAATAGTCTAACTTATAAATATTGATAATAATTTGAAATACCTTTTCACTCGAAACCCAATTTCTGAAACTTGTTTCCATATTGCTATCTCCCCACGATGAATTTTATTTTAATTCAATCCGTTTAACATTATTAATTAATTTGTTTTTCTCTTATCACTTTTAACATTATTAAATTGCTCAGTTTAATTCTTATGAATATTATTGTTAATATCATTATTCATGATATCTCGTAACGTCTTTCTCCTAACGAATTTTGAATTTCTTTTTTAAACTTTTTATTTTGGATTTTTTTTTTAATTTCAATCTATATGTTTAGTTTATTTATGGTTTCGTCAACATCTACATTTGTCAAATTAAGTATAGATAAGCTGGTTAGAAAGAATGTTACGTTATTCAAATCTCAATATATAACCTATTATATAATTTAAAATAAATAAATAAAAATAAACTTTTTTATAATTAAACTATATTTTTATAATTTTAATTTAATATATTATATAGTTTAAAATATATAAATAAAAATAAACTTCTTTACCATGAAATTATATTTATTTAATTTTAATTTAGATAAACAATCAATAAAATTTATTTATTTATTATAACAACTTCTTCATTAATTAAATTTTAAAAATTACTTTGATTTGACTCATTTTTAAAAACAAATTTATTTAAAATTTTATAAACAACTTTTAATTATTACATTATTACATGGTATGCACTTTTTTTTGTTTGTATAAATTAGTATAGATCTATCTAACTCTTGTTTTTAGGACAAAGAGTGATCAAATCCGCAAACCTTTCATCATTAAATTACAATACACATCCCTTTCATCATTATGATGCGTGTATTTAAACCTATCTAACTCTAGTTTTAGGGCTAATAGCCATCAAATCCACAAACCTTTCACTATTAAATTACAACACACATCTCTCTCACCATTATGGTACATCATTATGATGCATGTAAATTTTTTTTTTTTAATTTGTTTTTTAATGAGGCACAAAAACACTTTCCCCCACCCAAACTTTATTATATTACAACGCTTTGATATATACATTCTTATTTTAAATTTTAAATTTTAACTTTATTTATTTTTATTTTTATGAGATAGACACTTATTTTGGATGTAAACATATATTTTCTCACCACAATAAGAAATTAAAAAATAACTAAACTCAACCACTACTTTTACATATATAAAAGTTTAGTTAATTCACTTGATTGATTGAGATTCCTATTCCTGGATAAAAAGGTCTAAAAATCAAATCCTCAAAATACCCCAGATTCTCTACCCATATCTTTATATATATATTTCAAACTAAATATTTGTGTTGATATTTTATATTGCCTTTAGTATAAAAATAATTTCAAGTATTAAATAACAATAGAATTAAGGAATATGCTTGATTAAGGAGACTGGACTTCATTGTTTATTAATTTCAGTGGATCAAGTGGCAAAAACATTCTATTATTCTATTGAGGAATAGTTCTTCAAAACGTACGTTTAGTGGGTTACAATACTTCATTGATGGCCACTTGCCAAACTGTTATCCTGATTTCAAGGATCACATTGGAGAGTGCGAGATTCTTGTTTTCTTTCTCTCTCATATAGATTCCAAGATCGCCCCACCCACATGCATGAAACTTGGATGCATACTTCCCAGATCCGCTTCCAACTGGACTCTTTGACCTAATCATTTGGTGGAAGAAGTACCGGACTGTTATCACGTTGGTTAGATTCTATCCAGCAGCCACAGCTTCTCCTTTAATGTTTTTTGATCTCATTTAATGGGGAATGAAACCAGAAAGAGCGACTCCAAATATCTCATATCACGACCTGCACTCATGCGGCCTCATGAGCTGTATTGCTGTGAAAATGAAACCCAGATTGTTAATACTGTCATCTATTTCTTCTGTAATTTTTATCACATTGCTCTCCTCAATTCCTTTTCACCATAAATCTTTCATTCGTAATTCTTCAGGGACCACTGTACTCGATTCGAACTCTAATTCATCCTTCCATGGCGTCGAGTGTTTGCCGAACAGTTTCTTCGGACTTATCACAGGCTTCAGTAAGCAGCAAAGCTCTGATCATGATGTTAATATTAAACTGGAGACGGAGGTTCCATGGCCAATCATTGAATATCCTTCAGATTATGGAGCGGAGAAATATTTGCAGAGGAAAGCTACAGCCATAGCGAATCGGTCTTGCAACCTATATTCGAAGTTTTCAGTTAATCAGATACCCTCATATCTAACATATTCTCAGATACCCGGCTAGCTAAGTAGTCGTGGAGTGTGGGTACAGGGCATCTTATAACCGCTGCACCTCTGGAAATTTCCTGGTGATAGGGTCTTGTGTTGGGTTTTAAATGTTCATCAACATCTACGAGTTTTGGTGTAACGACAAACCTCCTTACATGGTATCAGAACAGAGGTCTCAGGTGTAAGGTTTGCCTTTGCACCAAAACCTGCAGATGTTGATTAACATTTGAAACCAAGCACAAGGTCCTATCACCACGAAATTCCCAGAGGTGGGGTGGTTATATAACCATGCGATTGCAGATGTTGATTAACATTTGAAACCAAGCATAAGGCCCCTATCACTAGGAAATTCCCAGAGGTGCAGTGGTTATACCATGGGATTGTCAAGGTGGTACAATAGCTGCACCTCTTTGAATTTCCTAGTGATAGGGCCTTGTGCTGCTTTTCAAATGTTCATCAACTCTGCAGGTTTTGGAGTAATAGGCAAACCTTACATGGTATCAAAGCATAAGTCTAAGGTCAAGCTATCCTTAAGAAAAATTCCCAAGCATAGCTTAATACAAAAATAATAACCCTTGACTAAGTTTTTTTTGTTGATGGCAGCCTCCGATGTTGTTCGTAAGATTCAGAAAGAGATGTCAAACGATAAATCTGCTCTTAAATTCATGAAAGGTCATGAAAAACCCTATTCAGAGTCAATGCCTGTGACCTTCGGAGTAAATCTGAATGTGAAAGAAAGGAAAAGGTATTTTAATTTTTCTGAAGGAATGGAATATTTACCCTGTGGTTTTCTTAATCACCACAGTACTGGGTTCGTTTTATCTGAAGAAGACCGAGAGGCCATGGAACTGTGCAGGGGTTTGGTGGTGATTTCAGCTATATTTGGAGCCTACGACAGAATCAGGCAACCCATGCATATAAGGAGAATCACAGCAGAGAACGTTTGTTTCTTCATGTTTATGGACAATGCAACTCTCACAGGTCTTCCTAGCTACCAGATCAAGCCGGATGAGTCGCACAGAATTGGACTTTGGCGAATTGTTTTGGTCAGAGAGTTACCATACAAGGAATCTGTAATGAATGGCTTCATACCCAAACATCTTCCCCGCAGGCTTTTCCCAAACTCTGTATACAGCATTTGGACAGATGCCAAGCTACAGCTTGTTGTTGATCCCTTATTAACTTTGAAAAATCTTCTTATAAGTCACAACGCTGATATTGCTATGTCCAAGCATCCTTACGATACTCATACCATAGAGGAAGCCATTTTTACTGTCAGATGGGGAAAATGGAGTAAAGAAGCTGTAAGATATCAAATGGAACATTACTGTGCTGATGGTTTGCAGCCTTGGAGCTCTGGAAAATTTCCCTATAGCAGTGGTATGAGACCTTGGCTTTCTTAAAATTTGGCCATGGCTTTTCTTAAAATTTGTCCATGATTTCAGAAATTTTAACTAGATAGCACGAGATTTTGATTTCAATCCGGTATATGCTTATCAGAATAACTGATTTTTGGCAAGATTTTGATTTCAATCCGGTATATGCTTGATCAGAATAACTGATTTTTGGCATGTTGTTGACATGACAGATGTACCAGATACTGCATTAATTTTGAGAAAATACAACTGGCAAACAAACCTATTTTCCTGCTTGTTGTTCAATGAATTACAAGTCTTCAATCCTCGGGATCAGTTGGCATTTGCTTATGTTAGAGATATGATGAGCGCAAAAGTGAGTATTCACATGTTCGATGTAAATATTTTCAATACAATCACAAATGAATATCGGCACTCCCATAAAATCAATGGGAGCATTTTCAAGGAGCCTGCATTGAACCAGCAAATTTCCTTGGGGTACGATATTACTGCTTGTAAATCATATTTGGATAGAATGTGGAATGAAAAATAATTTTGATTATAGTAATTTATTCGGAGTTTGATGGATTCAAACTCCATGCCGATAACGGTTGATAACAATTACAGATTCAAAAGCTACCATATTTTATTATGTAATGGATTGTGAAGTAGGAAAAGCTGTCCGATCTACTAATATACTTAATCAATCGATCATCCTTGATAAATCGATGATGATAATGAATCTTATTAATGTGAAATTTGTGCGAAAAGTGAAACAGGTGACTGATTTACTCCTTAATAATTAAAATCATTTTTGTTGTGCCATCTCCAAGAATAATCAATCTTCCTCCATTTCCAAGAGGAGAAAGGTTGTATTTGGAGATGCACCTGTCAATGGAAAGGGTAGAGGGGGTCAATGAGTGACCTACTATGTATCTCATCCATGATGTGCCATTTTGGGAACAAAGTTCCTTTTTGTGTCTAAGGAACAAGCTACCATTATTTTAGGTTTATCCAAAGATTCCATTATGACCATTGAACATGAAATTTTGTAAAAAAATAAAGTTGGACCAATTTTAATTATAGATACATGGTCTGGGCACATGTTTAAAGAATTATTAACAAATAACAAATAAAGAACCCACAGGAATTTGGAAAAGAGAAAGAAAAAACAAAAACAAAAATATGAGGAATCTAAAAGAGAAAGAAAAAAGAAAAGCAAAAGAATGAGGAATCTATGCTTGTGCAAACCGTCATTCATGTTCAAAACAAAGGAAACCAATGATATATTGACAATGGATGCTCAAGTCACATGATAGGGGACAAGAGCAAGTTTCCCACTTTGAAAGAACACAATGAAGGAAGTGTGACATTTGGAGATAATTCTACTGCAACGAGAGCTGAAAAAGGTCCTCTTAGTATTAAGGGTTATCAGTTATATATTCCTTGGGGATCAGTGCGGAAGAATGAAACATGAAACAAACCAGTGATTGGGCTAGAGTTATTGGCTAACTTTATGTCAAATTGCATGGTTTTGGATGAACAACAAATCAAATTAACTTGGCCTTCATTTGATTTTAAGTGGAAGAATGTTGGTAAGTGAAACCAAATCACCGTAAATATGTATGAACCGTTGAAAAGCCATCTAGCCCACCAATGCCAGCTCAATCACCAATTCTGGCTCGTAGTTAGGAATTTAATTAATTGCCCAATCTCCCCACCGACAACAATGGAAGCGTCTAGACGCCTTGTAGCGCAGAAATAGTAAAGGTTTGGGAGATTTATTAAGTAGAAATCCATCGACTTGTACAAGAGCCTTGTGACAGGGGTCTTCACGATACAGCGGACCATCTTGAAGTTTTCACGATAACGTGTTCGAAATGGCCATGTTTATTCAGTCACAAATGAATATCGACACTCTTACAAAGTCAATCAAAGCAGTTTCAAAAAGCCTGGTTTGGACCCGCAAATATCCTTGGGCTATGAATCTATAGCCTGCAAATCATATTTGGAGAGAAAGTGGGCTGCAAATTTTATTTGACTGTATTGATTCATTTCAGATATTGTTGATAGGTAAGATTAGCGAAAACTTGGGCTGCAAATTCTGTTTGATAGTGTTGATTCATTTCAGATTTTATGAATGGTAACGTTACAGATTGCAGAAGTTACTGATCTTTAATCTGTGAATGGGTCATGATATAGCAGAATATTGGATGATCCACTGACAGATATAACCCATCCATGATATTGACGAATACCGTCAATGTTAATTTTGTACCAATTGATGTTGTTAGAATAAGTGACTGCGTCGCTCTTTCTTAACTGAAATCATTTCTCGTGGACCGGCACCAAGAGGATGATAAAGTCTGTGCATCTATATCCACTGTATTGTTTGGCGTTTAATCATAATGGAGCTGGTAGAGAATCGAGATTGAACTATTTTCCCATGGGATTTCAAGTGATGATTCAGGTTATAGCGAAACTGAAGGCAGTAAGAAGAGGTAAGGAAATACAATGAAATGTCCTCTTCTAAGTTAATTAGTCTGTTGGATGATCTATGGTACTTTGGAAACTATGATATTCATTAGTATTGTTATTTTGTATTTTGTATTTATACTTTTTCTAAGACAATCAATTTGTTTATAATTTTTCTGTGTTTCTTTCTTTAACATGTTATCAAAACTTACGGCCTGATCATAAAGTTAAGTAATCAAAAACCCAAAAGCATCAATCAGAAACCCATCATGCTTCATTCTTTTCTTTATCATACAACTTGTATATAATGCTTCTGTCTGCTGCATTCTTTTCTTTATCATACAGCTTGTATATACATTTTTAACTCGAACAGAAATAGAAATTTCCCAACTTCCAACTGGCTATATGTTATTTATGCAATCTCGAAGTGAAATTAAGTATTATACTGTGTGAAGGCTTGCATGTGCACCGTCCCATAGTTTTGTTAAAGGAGATTCGAGGTAGGGACAGGTATCGATGGAGATGATACCTTTTTATTTTTATTTTTGTTGGGTCCAGTTCAGAAGAACAAAGATGCTGATGCTCACTCTTTTGTATATATTATCGTTTTGAATCATGCCGGCTCCTCGGGTTCTCAAGGAAGTGCACCTTTGTGGTGATAGTCACCACTGATGTTGAACAGTATTTATTCTTTCTTTTGGGAAATTGAAAATCACTGGTTGTTTAGCACTGGTGTTTACTACAAAATCTAAAGGGCGTTTTTGGTTGTTTAGCACTGGTGTTTGCTACAAAATCTAGAGGGCGTTTTTGTTTTTATGTGTAGACTGGATGTCTCGTCAAAGTTAACCAAAAAAACAATTCTCAAGATGGTTGGTTGTTCTGGTACAACAATTCCCAAGAGGATTCGGGGACAACAATCCAAATGCGAAGGTTTGAACTGTTATGGTGAAAGAGTTTGGACTGTTATGGCATAGGCATTTCATTAAAAAATGACTCATCATATTTTAAGCCAGAACAATGTCCGAGGATGTTGTATCCTGGTATCGAGTTAACTATATTTGCCATTGAAGTTTGGTAGATGAAAGTTTGCCACTTTTATCAACAATGGAAGCCTTCAGAAAATATATGCCCTTCAATATACTAGCAACAACCACATTAAATTAATTAATGTGTCTAAATATGTGGATAGGCCTAAAATTTAAGCACATACTATAGGAAAAAACATTAATATAAAAAGTATGTGCCTAATTTAGACCTATTGAACATTAATTAATTTAATGTGGTTGTTGCTAGTAACGAGAGTGAGCGCTACAAAGTATTAATAGAAATAATATTGTTTATTTAATTAATACATAATACATAATATAATATATTTATTACCATATTATTTAATCAATATAAAACATTAAATAAAACATAATCTAGGTAAAATATTATTAATACAATGTTTTTCTCTATATATGAAAAATATATCATGAAGTTAATTATATGTAATATTATTATTATCAAATTATATCGTAATGCATCGGAGACATAATCATTATATTATTTTATATATTGTGATAAGTTGAATAATAGAGCATTTGATTAATTTTAATTCATGGTTAATATTTGATTTTCAAAATATAATCTATAAAACAATTTCTCTTAGAATTAATTAGAGTTATTTAATAGTTATTTATCATAATAATTAATTATGAATAATTTTTAAAATTATTAAAATTAATAACTATATTTTAAATATTATTATTTATAATATTATAATATTAATTAGATATTTAATTATAATATGAAATTTATTAAAAATTAGTATTGTTAAATAAAATAGCATTAATAAAATTATATTAATTAATTAATAATATAATAATTAATAAAAGTAATATCATTGTTCATTATAATGTTATATTTTAATCATATACTTATTAAAAAAGTATTTTTAATGATATTATATTATATCATATTATTATATGAATATGGTATTTAATTAAAATATTATAATCAAATTAATAATAAAATATTATTGTTGCCATGTGTGTGGCTCATTGGCGATTCACTTGTTACGAAGTCACATGTTGTAAAAGAGGTTTTGATTATTTTTAATTCATTTGATTATTTTAGCTGATAATGCAACAAACATTTTCCTAAACATCCAAAGATACATTATTAATGCGTCACATTTTGGGCATTATCACAATGCGACATAAACCTTGACAAATATCACAATGTGATATAACCCTTGATGAATGTTGCTAATGTAACATAACCCGTGATAAACATCACAATGCGACATAACCCTTATTGAACGTCCACTATCACATTATTAATGTGTCACATCTTTGGTTGTGTTGACATATACCAACCAAATACTGTAACAAACCATGGCTTAATGTCGTAATGTGATATAACCCTTGATAACGTCGTAATGAGACGCAACCCTTAATAAACATCACAATGCAACATAACCCTTAATGAACATTGAATGTCACAACACAACTAAAATAATAAATCCATTTAACATTTTCATTTTGCACCGATCATAACATTAAAGTGCAATTGTTTCATCAAATTTTGATCGTGTAATATAAAATGTTCATAGCTTAATTTGAAAACATTGTTTGTGTACACAAATGAATATTTTTCTCTTTTGAAAATTAAAAGTCTTAACGTGACAAAAAAATACATCATTTTGGTCATACTTAACCATAGTTGAATTTTGTGAACCACGTCACCATAGTTGATAATGCAACAAGAAGTTTTCTAAAAATCCAAAGACACATTATTAATGTGTCACATCTTGGCCATTATCACAATATGACATAACGCTTGACAAATATCACAATGTGACATAACCCTTGATGAATGTCACTAATGTAACATAACCTATGATAAACATTAAAATGCGACATAACACTTATTAAACACCCACTATCACATTATTAATTTGTCACATCTTTGGTTGTGTTGACATAGTCCAACCAAACACTATAACAAACCATGGATGGACATCCTAATGTGCTATAACCCTTGATAACATCACAGTGAAATGTAAACCTTGATAAACATCACAATGTGACATAACAATCTACATTACTATGTAGAATGTGGATGGTTTAAACTATTTCTTTTGTCAAATGACTATATATATATATATATAAAGAAAATTATTAAAGAAATTTTCTAAACATCCAAAGACACATTATTAATGTGTCACATCTTGGGAATTATAGCAATGTGACATAACCCTTGACAAATATCACAATGTGACACAACCCTTGATGAATGTCGCCAATGTAACATAACCTGTGATAAACATCACAATGTGACATAACACTAATTAAACGCCCACTATCACATTATTAATGTGTCACATTTTTTGTTTGTGTTGACATATACCAACCAAACACTGTAACAATGGCTTAACGTCGTAATGTGATATAACCCTTGATAACGTCGTAGTGAAACGTAAATCTTGATAAACATGACAATGTGACATATCATTCTACATTACTATGTAGAATGTGGATGGTTTAAACCATTTCTTTTGTCAAACAAATTTATATATATATCAAGAAAATTCTTACAACATGATGGCGAATAATGTGAGACAAGCATTGAGGAATGATGAATTTCAATATCCATGAATAAATGTTTTGATCGTTGCGATGAATGTCCCAAGGCAACAAAACCATTAATGAATGCACTATTGAGGAATGTCGCAATCCAACATAAATATTGATAAATGTCGTAATATCAAAACATTGTTTGTGTACATAAATGATTTTTTTTGCTTTTCAAAGTAAAAGTCTTAACGTGACAAAAAAATACATCATTTTGGCCATACTTAACCATGGTTGACTTTGGTGAACCGCGTGGCCATAGTTGATAATGCAACAAGAAATTTTCTAAACATCCAAAGACACATTATTAATGTGTCACATCTTGGGAATTATCGCAATTTGACATAACCCTTGACAAATATCACATTGTGACATACCCCTTCATGAATGTCGCTAATGTAACATAACCAGTGATAATCGTCACAATGCGACATACTACTTATTAAACGCCCACTATCACATATTAATGTATCACATCTTTGGTTGTGTTGACATATATCAACCAAACACTGTAACAAACCATGGATTAACATGATAATGCGATATAACCCTTGATAACACCACAGT
>LPNX011116528.1:6582-60510 GCA_001517045.1 Pseudotsuga menziesii | reverse complement strand
CACAATGCAACATAACGCTTATTAAACGCCCACTATCACATTATTAATGTGTCACATCTTTGGCTATGTTGACATATACCAACCAAACAGTGTAACAAACCATGGCTTAACGCCGCAATGTGAGATAACCCTTGATAACGTCGCACTGAAATGTAAACCTTGATAAACATCACAATGCAACATAACATTCTACATCACTATGTACAATGTGAATGGTACATCTACCAACCAAATAGTGTAACAAACCATGGCTTAACGCCGCAATGTGATATAACCCTTGATAACGTCATAGTGAAATGTAAACCTTGATAAACATCACAATGCAACATAACATTCTACATCACTATGTAGGATGTGGATGGTTTAAACCATTTATTTTGTCAAACGACTATATATATATATATATATATATATATATATATACAGAGAGAGAGAGAGAATTCTTAAAGAATTTTCTAAACATCCAAAGACACATTATTAATGTGTCACATCTTGGGCATTATCGCAATGTCACATAGCCCTTGATGAAAGTCCCTAATGTAAAATAACATGTGATAAACGTCACAATGCAACATAACTCTTATTAAACGCCTACTATCACATTATTAATGTGTCACATCTTTGGTTGTGTTGACATATACCAACGAAATAGTGTATCAAACCATGGCTTAACGTCGTAATGTGATATAACCCTTGATAACGTCTTAGTGAAACGTAAACCTTGATAAACATCACAATGCAAATCACTATGTAGAATGTGGATGGTTTAAACCATTTCTTTTGTCGACTATATATATTAATTCTCACAACATGATGGCAAATAATGTATATAGATAATTATATATATGTTTAAATGCAGCATAAACATAACATAATCTAGTGACACATTAACATAATATAAATCATGTTTGAACTTTAATATTAGGTGAATGACACATTAACATAATGTAAATCATGTTTATCTTTTAATATGAAGTGAATGACATATTAACATAATGTTAATCATGTTTATGCTTTAATATTGTTATGTATTGAAGGGGATATTTCCACAAAGTTACTTGGAGCCTTTATTACAATCTTAGAATGGAAAAATAAATGGGTGTTTCCTCAATATTTTTTATAAACAGAAAGCTCTATATTAACAAAATGTATGGAATAAGATAAAATTCCAAACCCCTTTGGCTACGCCAACACTATTTTATAGAACTTCGAAAGTAAATATCAAAATGCTAGAAATCCATCGAGCTCAAGTTAGTTTAGAAAAATGGATTGTGAAATCATTAACCAATGTTGGCGAGGATCTTTAGTACGGACTAAAAATGCTGAATGGAAGATGAACTAAAAATAAACATAAAATAGAGAAGGATCCTAAGAATTGTTAATCATGTTAATGCTTTAATATTGTTGTGTATTAATGTAAAATGTGGATGGTTTAAACCATTTCTTTTGTCAAACACACACACACACACTAGAGTCTCTTTAAGTCATTGGTGGACTTGGGGTGAACCACTTACACTAGAGTCTCTTTATTGCGTTTGTTATTTTTATGTATTTTATTCATGAAAATTAACCCTTGGAGTTAATTTTCATGAATAAACTACCTACTTCGTTTCCATAACATTGGGTTACACCACGCATGCAGGCCCATCTCTTCATGCGCTTCAGAGGAAGCCGTGAGCGTATAGAGCGGAGAGGGAGTCGCGAGAGTATGGAGTGGATGCCAGCTACACTAGTTAACCGATCTATTTTATTTAAACACAATTGTTAAAAGATCAATCGACAATGAAACTGATCACAGCTGTACAATTGTCAAATTTGGGTGAATCTTGATGATCCACTGGATCAAGTTCAACTCCCAAAATATCAAATATATACGCCTATCGATGTAACTAGCAACAACCACATTAAATTATTTAATGTGTTTGAATATGTCGATAGGCGTAAATTCAAGCACATACTATAGGAAAAAACATTAATATAAAAAGTATGTGCCTAATTTACGCCTATCGACGTATTCGGACACATTAAATAATTTAATGTGGTTGTTGCTAGTAATCGGTGAGCCCATAAACATATCTACAAGGTATTAATGAAAATAATAATGTTTATTTAATTATATTATTTAATAAATAATCTAATTTATTTTATTCATTACCATTATTTAATTATTATAAAACATTGAATTATTTCATTATAATATGTAATAAATAATATAATTTATTTATTACCATATTATTTAATTAATTAATTTAAAACATTAAATTAAAAATAATATAGGTAAAATATTATTAATACATTTTTTCACTATAGTATATATGAAAAATATATCATGAAGTTAATTATATCCACTATTATTTATTATATATGTTAACCATACTTTATTATTTAATAGCTTTACAATTAATTATTTTAATATCCATTTGTAATTAAATAAATGATACCATTTTATGAATTATAATATATATTTAATATATCCCAATATTACAAATAATAAGCCATATTAATTAATTAATATTGGATAAAAATATCATATAGTTTGGAGATATTTATTAATATTAGAAAACAATTCATTCATATAGTGAAAATGTTTTTCTTATTTATTATAAAATATTATAATATTTTAGATGATAATAAAATAATAATAATAATTACTTAAGTATAATTACTATTAGGAAACAATTTATGTAATCATTATGTTTTTAACATTGATTATAATATATTATAATATTTTAGATGATAAAAAATATGAATGGAAATAATATTGTTTATTTAATTATATTATTTAATAAATAATAGAATTGATTTATTACCATGTTATTTAATTAATATAAAACATTAAATTAAACAGGTGCATTCTTGCTCACGGCAACTCGCGGAGGCTCTGCTAGGGATTTGGCTCCTTGGTGGCTCCAGCTAGGGCTTCGGCTTGATGCCCCTTCCCGGCTGGCAGCTCCCTTACTTCTCCTCTCAGCGGACCCTCGATGGCTCCTCTCCACCTTGCTTGCTTTCCCCCATGGCTCCTTCTATGGATGTTCCTCGTTCTTTCAGTGAGATGGTCAAGCGAAGCCTCGGTTCTCGTCCTCCTTTGCTAGTGGTGCATGAAGCCCTTGCTCTCACCATTCCTGTCATTCAATATGCTATGGATCATGCTGTGCACTACACCTCTCATGCTTTGGTTTGTAGGTTAAATGGACTTTGGCCCAGGTTATCAGATCTGGACTCTTGGGTCTCCTCAGAATGGAACCCTCTCTTAAAAGAGGGAGCCATCATCTGCCCTTGTGCAAAAGGGTTTTTTATTGTTATCTTTGTTTGTGTAGAATATAAGGATCTGATCTATGGCTCTGGGCTGTGGTTCTGGGGTAGGTTAGGTCTGTCCTTATAACCTTGGTCCCCTTCCTTTGATGCTTCAACAGTTGTTCTCTCTTCGGCTCCAGTCTGGGTGAGGCTCCCAAATCTTCCTCTCCATTCTTGGGGTCTCTCCTCTCTGCAATCCATCGGGAATGCCCTCGAAAAGTTTCATAGCAGAAGTCAAAAAACTGAGACTACCTTCACCACCTATGCCCGAATTTGTGTGGAAATGGATTTCAGCAAAGGATTTCCAGCAGAAATAATCTTAGATGGCAAGGGCTATTCTTGCACTCAAAAGTCATATTACGAGCAAATCCATTTCAGATGTAGAGCTTGTTATGAGACAAGGCACTTAGCCCTCAACTACAAAAAAATTTGGAGAAAAATAAAGGAAAAACCATCGGAAGCCTACCTGGTGGATCAGAGCAAATTCTAACCACCAGTTAATCTGCAAGGACCTGGATCTCCCAAAAGGAACTCCAGATGATGAAAACAGCAGTATCTCATCTCACCTTTTGAAGGAAACTCAAACGGATGAAATCAATAGTGAACCAATTCAGCATCCCACGCAACCCCTCCCTTCCAAGGAAACCGTCGAGCCACCAAAAAAGCCTACCGCATCAAGTTGGGCAGATCAAGCAGATGAAGAAGACCCTCTAAACTCTCCTCATGTTAGCCAAGCAGCAAGTAAAGTTCAAGAAAACACCAAAGAATGGACGAAAGTCTCAAAAAAGAAGAAGCCCCCTCATTCAAGGAAACCTGTAATAACAGGAAGCCACTCCGGCACCGTGAAAGAGTTCTCGACTTAAATTTTGTAAAGACAGCAGTATCAGTCTTTGACAACTGTCTTTCAAAAGCAATATGAACTATGTAGATTTCTCTTCAGTTTTTACGCCACCGCTCTTTTAATTCAATCCATAACCATTTTTGTCTAAAAAAATATAAAACATTAAATTAAACATAATATAGTTTGGAGATATTTATTAATATTAAAAAACAATTCATGTAGTGAAAATGTTTTTCTTATTTATTATAAATCATTATAATATTTTAATAAAATAATAATAATAGTAGTTAATTAAGTGTAAGTAAATAACAATTATAATTAATGTTTAATTACAAAATAATATTATTTTGAATATATTGTTTTAGATGTTAATAAAATAATAATAATAATAGTTAGTTAAATGTAATTATTTAATAATTATTATAATTAATGTTTAATTACATAATAATATTATTTAGAACATATTATTTTAGATATTAATAAAATAGCAATAATAATAGTTAAATAAGTGTAATTAAATAATAATTATAATTAATGTTTAATTACACAATAATATTATTTAGAATATTTTATTTTAGATGTTAATAAAATAATAATAATAATAGTTAATTAAGTGTAATTAAATAATAATTATAATTAATGTTTAATTACACAATAATATTATTTAGAATATTTTATTTTAGATGTTAATAAAATAATAATAATAATAGTTAATTAAGTGTAATTAAATAATAATTATAATTAATGTTTAATTATAATTAAACATTCTATATTACTATGTACAATGTGGTTGGTTTAAACCATTTATTTTGACAAACGAATATATATATCAAGTAAATTCTTAAAGAAATTTTCTAAACATACAAAGACACATTATTAATATGTCACATCTTGGGCATTATCACAATGTGACATAACCCTTGACAAATATCACAATGTGGCATAACCCTTGATGAATGCCGCTAATGTAACATAATGTGTGATAAATGTCACAATGCGACATAATGCTTATTAAAGGCCCACTATCACATTATTAATGTGTCACATATTGGGCATTATCGCAATGTGACATAACCCTTGACAAATATCACAATGTGACATAACCCTTCATGAAGGTCGCTAATGTAACATAACTTGTGATAAACGTCACAATGCAACATAACGCTTATTAAACGCCCACTATCACATTATTAATGTGTCACATCTTGGGCATTATCACAATGTGACATAACCCTTGACAAATATCACAATGTGACATAACCCTTGATGAATGTCACTAATGTAACATAACATGTGATAAATGTCACAATGCGACATAACGCTTATTAAACGCCTACTATCACATTATTAATGTGTCACATCTTGGGCATTATCGCAATGTGACATAACCCTTGACAAATATTACAATGTGTCATAACCCTTGATGAATGTCGCTAATGTAACATAACCTGTGATAAACGTCACAATGCGACATAACTCTTATTAAACACCCACTATCACATTATTAATGTGTCACATTTTGGGCATTATCGCAATGTGACATAACCCTTGACAAATATCACAATGTGACATAACCCTTCATGAATGTCGCTAATGTAACATAACCTGTGATAAATGTCACAATGCGACATAATGCTTATTAAACGCCCACTATCACACTATTAATGTGTCACATCTTTGGTTGTGTTGACATATACCAACCAAACACTGTAACAAACAATGACTTAACGTCGTAATGTGATATAACCCTTGATAACATCACTGTGAAATGTAAACCTTGATAAACATCACAATGTGACATAACATTTTACATTACTATGTAGAATGTGGATGGTTTAAACCATTTCTTTTGTCAAACGACTATATATATATATATATATATATATATATATATCAAGAAAATTCTCACAACATGATGGCAAATAATGTGAGAAAAGAAATGAGGAATGATGAATTTCTATCATTGCGATGAATGCCCCCATGCAACAAAACCATTAAGGAATGCACTATTGAGGTATATAGCAATCCAACATAAGTATAGATAAATGTAGTAATCCAATATATTCCATTATGAACGTCGAAATCTAACATAACTCTCGATGAATGTCACAATGCGATAACACCATTAAGGAATGTACAATTAACATAGCAATTAATAAACGTCACAATGCAGCATAACACAATGAACTTCGAATGTCACATTATTGATATGTCATATCTTGGATTGTGTGAGTGTATATCATTTTTTAATCCTCAATGAACATTAGAATGTGATATAACCCTTTTCCATATTAGACATATAACCTTTACCCAATGTTGTAATGCGACATAACCTTCATTAACATCAGAACGAAACATAATCCTTGATGAACGTTGAATGTCACATAATTAATAAGTCACATATTGGGTTGTGTCATTGTATATACCATTTTTTAATCCTTAATGGGACATAACCCTTTTTCATGTTAGACATATAACCCATACTTAATGTCACAATGTGACATAACCATAGATGAAAATTACCTTGTTTTTTTATATTTATTCCCATACTTATATATGTAGATAAATTTTTTTTTTCTTAACCTAACATCATTTGCATTTAATTTATTTAGTTGTATATGAAAAATACATGTTACCTAACACGTTGTTAAGGTAAGGTTAGCCTTACAACATCTCTCAATCTACCTTATTTTGATGAGTTATGCAGCCAATTTTGAGCCTTAGCATTTTACCATTGTAGATTATATATTTTGAATCTTTTTGGTCCATAGGGTTTTGAAAAAATCCTCTTATTTTTTTTTCTGATCAAGGTTGATCGTTTTAGCCCATAGGCTTTTTTTTCAAGAATAAAATATCAAGAAAATATCACTTCCTTGATATTCTATTGAATCAAAGGTAACAAAGACAAACCATGATAGTTTGTATCATACAAAAGTTACAAAAACCCGTCAATCATCATCACTGGGCACACATTGACAAGGAAATCCCACACATAGACAAGGCAAGCCCTAGCCCTACAGCCATTTACAACAAAGTGGGACAAAAGAAACCCCATACCCCAGTCAAAACTATCAGATAAAATCTCTTCACACCATCCATAGACAGCACAATAAGAGCCCTGAACCATAGCCAAAAGAAACACTTGAAGGAAAAGAGGATAGCCTTGAACACAATGCACCTAAAATGCCAAAGACTGTAAATATACAATCTAATTTAGAAAAACACTTTAAATAATGTGATAGAGTTATGTAGGGTTGTACATCCATAATCAACATGGTTGTTGGGATTTTAATCCTTTGTTATACTCTAATAATGGCCATCTTCACCGAGCATGTAGCTAAGCTATGATTTTCCATCATGTTTGCAAGGATACAAAAATTGTGGGTCGAATTGAAACTTCATTATATGCATACCTATTTACATGGATGTTTGAAGTGAGGAATTGTTGATTAAATTAGCATTGTTTTTCAACATAAGATCATAAGGTAATATTGATGAAATAGTCCAAAGCCAAAATAACATAGTTGGCCAAGTGAAGTTGGAAGCACTATAATGCTAAGTTTCTATGAAGCGAATATTTGGACGACCCATATCATAAGAGAGAGAAAGATCAATAGTCTAGAATAGTTTCCGCAATGTCAATGTGCATGCTTGTTAAATCTATGGACAACACTTTGCAGAAGTCATTTTTGAAAAGAAAACCCGCAATCTGCAATTGCGGAAGACAAATTGCAGAAGCGTTTTTGAGAAAAAGTTAAAACGTAGATCCGCAATCCGAAATCCGAAATTGTGGAAGAAGTTTTGTGAAAGACGAATTGCGGAAGCAGTTTCGAGAAAAGTCGAAAAGCAAACCCGCAATTGCAGAAGGAAGGAGTTCCCACAAACTATGGAAATGACTATTGCGAATAGACAATTTACGGAAAAATAAATATGGAAAGGTCGTTGCGAAAGCGAAAAAGATAGTTTACGGAAAGATAAATGTGGAATGGTTGTTGCGGAAAGGTCGCTGTAGAAATATAAATGCGGAATGGTTGTCGTGGAAAAGGTTGCTGCGGAAAGGATTTCTATCTGAATCAGAGTGATGCATTATCACACTATTAATTCACATTTTTTGTAAACGAAGAGGTTATTTTACGATTTGTTGATTGGTGAAGGGTCACAATGAAGATATGTGACTGTTAGATGAAGAGGCACGACTGATGGTATATATGAAAAGTTTTAAACCTTTAGACAAGTGTCTATGTACATTCAATTAGAGATCTAAAGGTGTACAAAAGTCAAAGATCAAATTATAAGATAAGGGTGGTTGGGAGGTACAAGGCCAGGCTGCAAGATTGTAGGGGGTCGTAGCATCCTTCTAATGGTAGTTGGTAAATAGGGTGTCGAGGCATCATTTCAGTAGTAGCCGATAAACCAGGGGGTCATAGCCTCATTCCAGTAACTGTTGGTAAATAGGGTGTTGTAGCATCCTGTCAATCACAGATGTCAAAACTATTGTAAATAATTTTTTGCAGTAATAGGAAGTATTGGTGGTTTTTCCAATTTGGGTTCCATGATAATATTGTGTGTTCTATGTTCGTTGTTGGTTTTGTTTTAAAGTGATAAAAATTTAAATAGATTTCTTAATACTGATTCAACCCCCCCCCCCCTCTCAATATTACTTGATTTTCTAACAATTTGTATCAGAGCGAGCTCTTCACTAAAACTTTAAACACTTGAAGAGAGATATTTTATCACTATGGATTAATAAGTAAAAACGTCCTCCAAGGTTTCAATATTCAATGGAGAAAATTATGCTTTCTGGAGAAATAGGATGAGAATCTATATAATGTCTATTGGACTAGATGTTTGGTTATCTGTACAAACAGGGTATATATATCCAAAATATCCTCCCACAAATCTTGAAGGAATAAAACAATTTGGATACAATGCTGAAATTGTTAATACAATATTGGATGGATTAGCCATAACAATCTTTGCCAAAGTGATGCATTGCAAAACAACAAAGGAGATCTGGGACAAATTGTAGACCATCTATGAAGGAGACATCAAAGTAAAAAGAAACTCCATAATTTTAAAACTCAATTTGAAAGTCTAAAAATGAAGGAAGAAGAAAACATTTCAGAATACTTTGAGAGAATTGATGAAATTGTTAAGGTAATTCAAGGGCTAGGAGCAAAATTGGAAGAAAATGAAATAGTTAAAAGAACTAAGATCACTTCCAATGATATACAATCCGAATATTTCCGCCATAGAAGATAGAGAAGATCGTGACAAACTCACCATGGAAGAAATATATGGGATCCTCATAGCTTATGAAATGAGGATTGGGCAAGATAATTCTCAAAAGAAGGAATCAACTTTTAAAGCATCTAAGGTAGCTAAGAAATCTAAGACAAAAATTCAATCAGAAGACTCTGATAATGAGGAAGCACTTCTTGTTAAAAATATTAAGAGGGGTATTGGTAAGTACAAAGGGAAATTATTCTTTAAATGTTTTAACTATGGGGAAATTGGTCACTTTGCTTCCAAATGCCCTTATCCCAAACAAAAAGATGATGATGAGCTCCATGAAGATTCAAAGAAGAACAAGAGAATTTAACAAAACAAAACAAAAAAGAAGACCTTTTATTCCATGGATGATAACTGCTCAAATGAGTCTAGTGAAGATGAAGATGAAGATGTTGAAGTCCTATTCATGGGAATAGATAACAAAATCCCTGAAGAAGAAGTAGAAGGTGTGGTAGATCTTGAAGAAGAACTTGTAAGTTCTCTTGAAGAATTACGGAAGTATAAAAGGATGTACCAAAAAATCAAAAGTTCATATACATAATTGGAGGAGAAAAAAAATGGTGCATAAATAAGTATTGCCGACTTAAAAAGTGTTGAAAACAATCTAGAACAACAACTCAAGAAAAGAGAGCAAGCATTAGAAAAGTTCGAAGCTGAATTGATCATGCTTAGAAAGAAGACAAATGAAGAATCTCTTCAATCAAATTTTAAGAGCAGTTCAAAAACTCTTGATGACATCCTAAGCTGTCAAAGATCATCTAGTAATAAAACTGGACTAGGTTATGGAAAAGGAAAGAAGACATAACATTCCTCCTTCATAAATAATGAAGTAAATACGATAAGTTATGTTCATGCACTTATGAGATGAGTTGTAAAGAAATACAATCAAAAACAATTTCTCTCTCAAAATGAAAGCAGGACAAATAATGTGTCAAGCATGCATCAACAACTCTTTTTGGGAAATTGCTATGCCCATAACAATTTTGGACATATAGCTAGAAATTGTAAACTAATGGTTCCTATTGGGAAAGGAACTACATCACAATATCCTTTCTATAAGAATAATTTTACTAGAAGAAATCCAAAATGAAGAAACTATAATTCTTTTTCTCCTCTACAGAGTTACAGTATAGAATGTTACAAATGTGGTAATCAATGACACGTTGCTAGAAATGGTAAGCTAGTGATTCCTATGGAGAATGAAACCACAAAATATCAAGGTAATGAGGAGAGGAAGGCTTGGAATAAGAAGGATGATGTGGAATGTTCAATAGATCTATGTGCAACAAAAAACAAAATCTATGGCATGTGGACAGTGGATGCTCAAAACACGTGACATGAGACCCAAACAAGTTTATAAGCCTAAAAAGAAATAAAAAAGAAAAAAGTCACTTTTGGAGATAATATATCCTCTAAAATAATTGGGAAGGGTACAATGGCTCTTAAAGACAGGATGAAAGATGAAAATGTGTTTCTTGTTCACTTAAAACCTAATATTTTAAGTATTAGCCAAACATGTGATCCCAATACCCTCTATATGACCCTTACCATGCATCCTATCCACACTTAACCAATAGAAATAGGGGATACCTTGGGAAGGACACATGTATATTTGATTCCAAGAAGTGTGAAATCAAAAGAAAAGATTCAGGAAAACTTGTTGGGACTATTGTGAGAACTCCAAGCAATGTATATATTCTAGAAAATGAAGAACAATGTTATATGAGTCAAATTGATGAAAGTTTGCTATGGCATAGAAGGGTGGGGCACTTGAAATTTGACAATATTGTAAAAGTTAGTAAGAAGGAAGTTGTAAGGAATTTGCCAAAGATCATAAAACCACCAAATGATGTTTGTAGACATTGCCTTCATGGGAAGCAAACAAGAACAAACTTCAAGGTCAAAGAGCATACAAGCTCTCAACCATTAGAAATAATTCACACTGATCTTTGCAGACCAACAAGGACTAAAAAATTTCAAGGTGAACATTTATTTATGTTATTAATCGATGATTTTACAAGGATGACTTGGGTGACATTTCTTAAAGAAAAATCAGAAGCTTTTATGAAGTTCAAAGATTTCAAATAACTTGTTGAAAATGAAGCAAATCTCAAGATTAAATTTCTAAGATCAGATAATGGTGGTGAATTCACCTCAAATGAATTCAATGAGTTTTGTGAAACTCATGGAATCAAGAGGTAGTTTTCAGCAGCAAAAACTCCTCAGCAAAATGGAGTGGTTGAGAGAAAGAACTGGATAGTCCAAGAAGCAACTAGAACTATGCTCAATGAGCAAAACTTCCTAATGGATATTGGAGAGAAGCAATATCTACACCTGTCTATGTATAAAACAGAGGACAACTCAGAGTGAATAGTGACAAGACTCGTTATGAACTATGGTTTGGAAGACCATCTTTAGTTAAATATTTTAGAGTTTTTGGAAGTAAATGCTACATAAAAAGATATGATGATAATCTAGGGAAGTTTGACTCTAGAACAAATGAATGCATATTTCTTGGATATTCCTCGACCAAAAAGGAATACATATGCTATAATCTAAGGTTGCACAAGATCATAGAAATTGCAAATGTAACAGCTAATGATACTAAACCAAGAAGAATACAAATCCCAGAAAGTGTGGATGTTGAATAAATTGATGATAAATAAAAATAAGAAAGTTCACAAGAAAAAAGATCTTTTTGAAGAAGAAGAAGAAGAAGAAAAAGTAGAGAAAGAAGAATCACATGAAATTGAGAATGAAGACTCTCCAAGATCATACACAAATACATCATCTATGTAGGTTCAAAAGAATCATCATGAAAGTCAAATAATTGGTGACAAAGATTTAGGAGTTAAAACAAGCAAAAAATGATTGTATGATGAAGAACAAGCAGTACTTTCGATAATAGAACCCAAAAAATTTAAAGAAACTTGCAAAAGTGAGGATTGGATCAATGCTATCATAATGGATTTTATTGGAACCAAAGGGATTTTTAAAAACAAGTTCAATGACCGTGGTCATGTGACAAGAAACAAGGCCAGATTAGTATGCAAGGGATATGCCCAAGTAGAAGGTGTTGACTTTGAAGAAACTTTTGCACCGTTGGAAAGACTTGAAGCCATTATGATGTTTTTAGATTTTGCATGCTACAAAAACTTTAAAGTGTATCAAATTGATGTGAAATCTGCATTTCTTAATGCAGAACCTGAAGAAGAAGTCTATATTGAGCATCCTAAAGGTTTTCTCTTATAAAAAAATAGAAATTATGTTTGCAAACTTAAGAAGGCACTCTATGGCCTTAAACAAGCTCCAAGAGCATGGTTCTCAAGACTTTCCAAGTATTTAAAGTAGCAAAAATATGGAAGAGGGGCCACTGATAGTAATTTATACATAAAGTTTGAAAACAAAAATATGATCAATGTTGTAGTCTACATAGACAATATCATATTTGGAAGTGATCTACAAATTCTGAGTGTAAACTTTTCTTCAGAAATGAAGAAGGAATTTGAAATGTCAATGTTATGAGAACTAACATTCTTTCTAGGTTTACAAGTATCTCAATCAGAAGAAAAAAAAAGAGATTTTCATCTCTCAAACTAAGTATATCAAAGAGGCTGAAAAAGTTGAAAATGGAAGAATCCAAAGCTATTAGTACTCCTATGGTCATTGGTTGTAAATTGAGCAAGGCTGATGAATATTTAGAAGTATATCATACTATGTAAAGGGCAATGATTGGTAGTTTATTATATGTAACAGGTACAAGACCATATGTAATGCAGGCTGCAGGTTTGGTTGCCATAGTTCAATTAGCCCCAAAAGAAACACATGTGGATACAATAAAAATAATTCTTAGATATCTAAAAGGTACCATGGATTATGGATTATGGTATCCAAAAAACAATAACTTCACTCTAAAATAATTTACTGATGCAGATTGAGAAAGGAGTATTGATGAAAGAAAGAGCACTAGTGGAGCAACATTCTACGTAGGAGATTGCTTGGTTCCATGGCTAAGCAATAAGCACTCTTCCATTTCACTGTCTACAGCAGAAGCCTTGTATATTGTTGCTGCATCATGTTGCATACAAGTCATTTGGATGAAACAAACATTGGAAGATTTACTTGCAAAATATGAGGACCCCATTGTTATACACCGTGACAATATAAGTGTTATAAACATATCCAAAAATCTTGTTATGCACTCTAAGACAAAAATATTCCAATCAAATATCATTTTTTAAGAGAGAAAGTGTCTCAAAAAGTGGTCAAATGGAGTCTATTGATACAAAGGAACGAATTGTAGACATTTTCACTAAGTCGTTACCTGGAGAACCATTTGCCTATCTTAGGTAGAAATTGGGGGTTATACCACATCATTAAAAAAAATTAATTAACTAAAAGTATAAAAACCCTGTCACAAGAAGAGGTTGAAATATTGACAGGGGGAGACATACAGAGTTTTTTTTCTCGGAAATTTGTCATTGTTGTCAAAGGGGGAGAAAATTTTCCTAAAGGAGAAAATGTTGCCATTAATGCCAAAGGGGGAGATTGTTGATAAAATTGGCATTGTTTGTCAACATAAAATCATAAGGAAACATTGATGAAATAGTCCAAAGGATTGAGACAAAATAACACAGTTGGATAAGTGAAGTCAGAAGCATTATAACACTAAGTTTCTATGAAGTGAAGATTTGGACGACCGAGATCATAAGAGAGAGAAAGATGAATGGTCTAGAATAATTTCCACAATGCCAAGGTGCATGCTTGTTAAAGACACATACAACACTTTATGAAAGTCATTTTTGAAAAGCAAACCCACAATTTGCGGAAGACGAATTGCTGAAGCAGTTTCAAGAAAAAGTTAAAAAGTAGACCTGCAATCTGCAATCCACATTTGTGGAAGAACTTTTGCGGGAGATGAATTACGGAATTAGTTTCAAGAAAAATTTAAAAAGAAGACCCGCAACCTGCAATCCAAAATTATGGAAGAAGTTTTGTGGAAGACGAATTGCCGAAGCAGTTTCAAGAAAAGTCGAAAAACAGACCCGCAATTGCAGAAAGAAGGTGTTCCCACATATTACAGAGAGGATGATTGTGGAAAGACCACTGCAGAAGGTTAATTGTGGAAATATAGTTTGTGGAAAGATAAATGAAGAAAGGTCATTGTGAAAAGGTAACTACGAAAGGGGAAAGACAATTTGCATAAAGATAAATGTGGAATGGTCATTGCGGAAAGATAGTTTGGGGAAAGGAAATTGTGGAAAGGATTTCATCAGAATCTGAGTGATGCATTATCGCATTATTAATTCACAGTTTTTGTAAACGAATAATTTATTTTACGATTTGTTGATTGGTGAAGGGTCACAATGAAGATACGTGACTGTTAGATGAAGAGGCACGACTGAGGGTATATAAGAAAAAAAATTAAACCTTAATATAAGCGTATCTGTACATTCAATTGGAGATATAAAGGTGTACAGAAGTCAGAGATCGAATTATAAGATAAGGGTTGTTAGGAGGTGCAAGGAAAGACTGCAAGCCTATAGGGGGTCATAACCTCCTTCCAGTGGTAGCTGGTAAATAGGGTGTCAAAGCATACTTATAGCAGTAGCTGATAAATAAGGGGTCATAGCCTGTTTCTAGTAACTACTAGTAAATAGGGTGTTGTAGCATCCTGTCAATCGTAGCTTTTAAAACTATTGTAAATAATGTTTTGCAGTAATAGGAAGTATTGGTGGTTTTCCCAATTTGGGTTCCATGATAATATTATGTGTTTTGTGTTCATTGTTGATTTGGTTTTAAAGTGATAAAAATTTAAATAGATTACTTAATACTGATTCATCCCACCTCTTAGTATTACTTGATTTTCTAACAATTCTTCCATAGAAACTTCATAATATGCATACTTATTTACATGGATGTTTGAAATCTTTGTTAAGTTTGTAAATGGTTGTGTGGGGGTAATGATGCTTTAAATTCTCCTCCTTCTTAGATAACATCATAGATTGGATTCTTAGTTAGCATGATAGATTGGCTTGTTTGGTTTAGATTCTTCTTTTGATATTTCATTAGAGTTGTTCATTTTTTTGTTCATTTTTTTATGAACTTATTACATCGACACTACAACAAAAACTAGATTTAGCATTGAATTTAGCACCGGATTTTAGTGTAATTTTTTCTCAATTGTGGTGAACAATCTGGTGCTAAGGGCTTGGTGTTATTGTACATTTTCATAAAAAGCCATCTATTGCATCTTTTTTTCTGTCCTTTTTAACATCCATTTTTGTGTCCAATTTTTTGCATCTTTTGTTACGCCTTTATTTCCACCCAATTTTGCGACTTCTATTGCATCTTTTTTTGCATCCTTTGTTACATCCTTGTTTGCACCTAGTTTCACGCTCAGTTTTGCATCCAATGTTGTGTCTTATTTTTCTCCTAGTTTTTCATCGAGTCTTGCACCCAATATTGCACCATGTTTTGCATAAAATTATGTGTCCAATTCTGCATCTAACGTTGCATCTAGGTTTGCATCCAATTTTTGGTCCAATGTTGCGTCTAGTTTTGCATCCAATTTTACTTATAATGTTGCATCCCCATTTGCATCTAATTTTGTATTTTATCTTACGTCTTTTTTTGTATCCATGTTTGTGCCTAGTGTTTCATCTTGTTTTACGTCGTATTTTGCATCTAGGTTTGCACCTAGTTTTGCATCCCAGTTGATGTCTTTTTTTGCATCTATGTTTGAGCCCAATGTTGCACCCAGTGTTGCACCTAGTGGTGTGCCTAGTTTTGCACCCATGTTTGTATCTAATATTGCATCTAGTTTTGTGTCCAATGTTGCATCCCATCTTGCATTCAATATTACATCTAGTTTTACATCCAATGTTTTGTCCCATCTTGCATCCAATATTGTGTCTCATTTTAAGTTTTTGTTTGTGCCAAGTGTTCCTTCCATTTTTACACCTGGTGTTATGCCTAGTTTTATGTCCATCGATACACCATATTTTGTGCTCAAAATAATGTCCAATTTTACGTCTAGATAGGAGTCCACTTTTGCATCTACTGTTGCGTCTAGTTTTGGACCTAGTATTTCATCTAGTTTTGAGTCATTAATTGTGTCTAGTGTTGAGTCTCTTTTTGCATCCAATTTTGTGTTTAGTATGACATCCATTTTTGTGTCCATATTTGCATCTGACATAAAGTCGAATTTCGCATCCACCTTTGTGTTTAGTGTGACATCCACTTTTACATCTTGTTTTGCATTTAGTGTTGCATCTAATATTGCATCCATCTTGCACTACTACATTTTTACCTTTAGAAATACATTCCAATATCATTAGGGCATGGAGGAATCGAACCACCAACCTCCTGCTTGTAAAGCAGGCCCTCTTCCATTGAGCTAGCACCCTTTAAAAATCGGAAAGATTTCATCATTTGTAATTCTAATAAAAGACAATAAGATCCAAAGACATTCATGCTTAAAATCCAATTTATTTTTTCAACCACACTAATAAGCATAAAAATCTACCATGCTCACGCAACAAAATATCCTAAACAGTTACGCAATCTATTGAAGTGGTCCGCAAAAGAGTCTTAGAGAACAACATAATGTATTCATGCATACCTAATAACCTAAACTTGATATGGAGAAAGAATCAGGGATGTTTTTAAGAAATAGTTGTAGAAACCAATTGAGGATGTTTGTGTTGCTACATGCATGTTGTTATTCATTGATGAGATGATTTTGTTCAACAATGGGATGGTAAGAGAAGAAATCATGAATGGTTACTAAAATAAGATGTCTACTATGTGCAACATATATGATATAATGAATATTTTAACAATGAACACCAACAAAGTTGATTTATATTATGTGCATTATTTATAATCTAAAAATTAGTAAGATGTCAACAGGAAAAAGGATCATACCGGTTTCCACAATTGATAAGGCCACAAGGAGGTAGATGAAGTTCAGGGATTTCTCATCTTACTAATGATTGTTCCATCAAGAGATTCTGAAGGGGCATTCCATCACTTCATCAACATAGCTTCATGAATCCTGCAAATTTCGAGAGCAGGGGTGGAGAGGGGGGAGCCTCCACACAACATAGCTTCATGAATCCATTTAATAATAGCTAAGAAAGAGAATGTGAAATAAGAACTAACAAAAACAACACAAAAAGAAAAAGAGAATAATGGAATTCCGAGTAAAAATTATTGAAGAGACATGGAGAAGGAATGAATAAAGAAAACTTTACATAGAAAAGAACAAATGTTTGCTTGAACTATTCAAAATTTCAAAAGGAGTTTATCAACAAACAATCTCAAATTGAAATTTACCTGAGGCACGTTAATGAACAATTCATGAGTTCCATATTTGTGATGATGAAGAATAATTTGATTTATGGGGTTCTAAATACCAACAGTTTTAATAATGGACAATTCAATTTCTTTCCCATTGGAATTAGATGTGCCAATTTAAATTCAAAGACCATTGTATAAAATTGAACCGTAGAGAAGGAAGGGAGGTTGGGGTTTTGGAGATAGTTCAATTTTTTTCACTTAATATTAAATAATACAACATTCGATTTTACATTTGGGGATCACATAGGGTTTAGATAGGGGAGGACTAATATAGGTCAAAATGAGAGAATTTTATTGTGCAAGTTCATCATCTTGCAGAACTGCAAGAATCTAAAATAGAAAAGTTGTGGGGATGAAAGGACATAAGAAGAAAAACTCCAAAATTGCAAGGTCGTAGACACAACAAAGTGGTCAACACAATTTGAGACCTGTCACCCTAAGTTTCCAAAACCGATGTTCCATAAGTGAACATAATTTTGCAAGAATTAGAATACCTGAAACACAGCTGAAAAAATCAAAGTTCCACAACAATACAAAGGCCACAAGACCACATAGTGGAATATAGAAAATAATCACAACAGTATTTGAATAAAGAATCAATAGGTCATGGACTTTAAAAATACAAGTTCTATGTGTTTTGAGATTCTATCTCAACAACAAAACTGTTGTGTGTGCATGTATGGATGTACATAAGTGTATGAGTTAGGAGAAAACTTAAAAGCCTTGAAATTAATGGTCTTCCATATTATAAGAGTCTCTTACAAAATTTATTTGTATAAATCCATGCGAATATGCATGTGTTATTTATTCTATGCATTTAATCTAATTCTAGATCTGTAGGCAAAGAAAGACAATAAACTATCCAACATCCGTAAGAAACATCCAACATCCTCTAGACGCACTTTGTATGAGCATGAGCATTGTAAAATAAAGGGATCAAAAGTCTATGCAACTCCAAACAAATGATCGTAACATGCCCATTAGAAGGAAACTCATGAACCCCTAACATGGGTAGACATGACAAGAACACTAATAATCTAAATATAAGTAACAATAAAATATCTATAACATACCATTGATATTTAACGTCTTTTTTGTACTTCTCCCAAATGCTTTGTTGTGACTCACTCTTAGGGATGACCTCCACAGCAGTCAATATTTCTCCTTCCACTGCCTTCCTTATAAGAACAAGCTTTTGCTCTTTCGATAGCTCTGAAAAATTGACATCAATTTGTTACATAACACAATATCAAAAAAGTCAAAACAAATTCTATTAAACATTATCATCAGTTGGAAATTTTAGAAAAACATATTCTTAGATAACCATCTGAGTAGTAAAAATGAAAAATATCAAGGTAAAATGTAGTTGTGCTATGCAAACAAAAGGCATGTTCTTTAACAAATAATTCCCCAGCTTAGTATAAATAATAATTGTTATCTAGGGGTCCAACATGCCACCTTAAGGCCCAACTTGTTAATGACTAACAGGTTATCATCCTAACAACTGACATCAGAAACAATGTAATAGCATTTGAATTGCTTCCTTTCCACCTAACCTTGAAAGTTAGAGGATTCAATGCAAATATCCGATCCCATGTAGTGAAAGTTTATCCCATGTAGTGTTGTACTTCTTAAAATCAACAAGGTTCATTGTTTTAACTTACCATTCAGTGTTCAAATAACTACACTAAATTTGTTTTAATGGAGGGGTACTAATATTCACATAATCACTTGAGAATAAATGGAAGCATTATAAAATTTTACCCAATAAAAAAGCAAGTAAACAACAAAAAAGAGGACTGTCACACAAAAAAGAGGTAAATTTCACTATATTTTCATCATTTTAATATTGTAGAGCAGAGAAAGAAAGACATACGAATGAGTAGATCATGGCAATAAATGCATGGAATTTATCTTAAAAGTAGGAAAAGTGTTGTTAGAAAACCATTAATACAACAAGTCTCAGACTACTATAGGAATTTGGACAACCAACAGAGAAGGAAGCTTAATGTCAGAGTTACAAGTTGTTTGCGAGCCGTTTTCAAGCATTTTGTAGCAAACAAACTTTGAGGAGTAGGGTGGCTATCCAAGACCAATAATGTTCGATTGTAGACATCCAAATAGCGTTGGAATTGTCCATTGGAAGTTTCCTTTGGGTCATTAGTTGAAAATGTATGTATTGTAAGTGGATCCTTCCACATCTATTTAAGATTATATTGTAGTATAAAAATGAAAACTTATTCAACCTCTCACCAAAATATCTAGATACATCCAACAGACTAAATAGTGCTACAAACTAAAGATAAACTTAGGGAATATTTCTTAAGTCTGCCAAGAAGTACATATAACTCCATCATACCTACCATCTACAAAATCTGTACCTACTACAGCTTCAAAATCAACCACTATCTATAGAATAGAGACAACACATTCACATCCCAGCTAGAATAGATCATACCTTAGTCATGGCCTGTTAGGAGAGGATATGCACATTCACAAATAAGGTTTATCAACCCCAGAGGAATGATGCCCAAGTTAACAGTCCAAGAGTAGCATAGAGAAATGAACATGGTCTACGTTATCAGTAGCAAAATGGAATTATCATGCATTCTTCATGTGCTAACAAATGGAATTCATTTCAAAGGAAATTGTGAAATTATTAGTGAGTCCAATATGACTACCACAATAATCCAGTTCAAATGATGGAGAAAACCCATTTCTTAGCTAGATGCAAGGTCCTTCATGGACTTGGAGTAATGTTGGTGGTAGCAATTTGAATAAAGACTGAGCCAAATCTGTGTTGGATTTATTGCTTAAATGTATATTTAATGGGGAGATATAGTTGAGCCACAACCAAATCCTATGATTATGCATTACAATACACAGTATGTGATGTAATTGACCTTGAAACAGAGCATTGTAAACAGAACCGAACCCTTCCATACATACTACCCACTTATGCACAATGAGACTTTAACCTCAACTTTGACAAATTGAATGTCCCATTGCAGAGAGTGCATTGGCATTGGTGATTAGCATTGGTTTTGAATTTCAACAACTCGAAACTTGACCTAAAGCAGTGAACCAATATAGAACAAAATCCTTGGAATCAGCTCTGAAAACAGAGAACCCTGCATTATTCTAAGAGTAGAGACCAAATTTCAATTCTGTAGAAAAGTCGTGTTGGTGAGACCTAAGGGCTATAAGTCCCATATTTACAGATCATGTCTACATTGTTGTTAGTATTGCAAGACTTTCCCATGAAGAAAAAAACATAAAATATGATTCCATGTTTGTTTGAGTTCCAGGTGATCATGAACATTTATCACATACCCAATCATCCAACTAAAAGAAATAGAACACTACCCCCTTGTTTGGAATTTTACTTTTACTTTCATCAAACCCTTCCACTTATCCAGAGAAAACCCATCTCTATTGAAGCAATGATCTCTCCTAGACATCTACATCAGCGATTAGGTGTCTGCTATCCAAAAATAGCATTGGGGGTAGACTGAATTTGATCAAAAAACACGTCTTATCAAAACGCATCTTATAATCTCTTTACCGATATTTTGTAAAGATTGCTTCTAATTTTGGGACAAGAAACTTGGTATCTCAAATTCTCAAGTAACTAGAATTTGTTTTTTCTTTGGAGATTTTGGGGTATGCATTGGCTTGTTCCTAGTGAGAGTTCAATTTCACGATTTATGGTTAAAGTGAGGAGAGAAATTTTTACTATTCAAACCACGCAAATATGTTGTGCAACTAGAGCATGAATAAATATCCGACAGTTGAGCTACACTCCTAGCTCAAACGAGAAAATTCCCACCATCAGAGGTGTACCTTGGACAGTCTTGGTATTTGCTTGACAACAGTATTCCTTACTTTAAGCCTCAAGTGCTTTAGAGCATCCATACTTTACTCTATTCACCAAAATTTAAAATCGGTCTTTCCTTGAGCTGCAAATCCCTAGGTGAAATGGCATTTAACACATCTTCCAAACAATCTCAGTACATATTTGCAAGACAATTAAGCATCACTCTACACATTTATAATGTCATTTAATTACTAAGGCATTATTTCTGGTTGAATGAAAGATTAGCTACTTTTCCACATATAAGAGAAAAAATCGAACCCAGGCATATTAAAGACCACTCACATGACAACAAAATGGGAATATCCACTGCAAGAAGAGGCTTTCAAAATGCAAGTTCATTAATCCAAGTATCTAAAAGCAGACATACACAAACAGAGATACATAGTCATGTGAATAGACTCACGGCTCTGCAAGAGAGACAACGCTGATAAAATCACTTGCTCTACATTTGCACATTTATCTTCTGACCTTCAGAGAAATCACAGACCACCCATCCTTTCCCCTTGCAAGGATCACAAAGGATGCCAGCACCCGTTACTTCCTAGAATGTAAATCATGATTCATAAAATAGTTAAAAATCAATGAACTTATATGCATTCTAAATACCAATCAAGAAAAAAATTCAAGTATATACTATAGTTACATCCAAAGCTCACAAGTACACTAAACAACACAAGCGTGTGTGTGTATATATATGAAACACGTTCAAGTGTATACTATAGTTACATCAAAAGCTCACAAGTACAACAAACAACACAAGCATGTCTGTATATATATATGAATGAAATAAGTGCATGGTCTACATAAAATAATGGAGAGTGTATACGAAGGACAAAATATTTAAAATTACTGTCCATCATAATCAACTACGGCATAATAATTGGTATCACCATTAACTGATACATATCCTTCATTGCAGGAAGCTATGGCAAAATAAGTTTATATCCTCTGTTGCATTATTAAGACACCTACTAATTTTTTCACGGAGTAGAAACAGAGAAAAGTGCTTATATATACTTACTTTTTGGGATTGAAGTGAAGATTCCCTGCAAGTAATTCTCTGTGTAAAACCAGGCCTAGAGTTGGACCACGAAGATTCCCTGTAGGTAATCCTTACGACAATGAAAATTTGTAATTTTAACAGAGAAACTAGAGAAACAAAACCACACACCTTCTCTAATACACAGAGAACTGATCAATGAGAGGAGCCCATACCACCACTGACAACTGGATATAGCGCCAAAATAGGAAATACCAGCATATGAACCTTCCGCAGACCTGGTGCCGAACCAACCACACAAAATATCTAGCAACAAATTGCAGATTTCAGGAATAGGAACTGGTCAACCCCAAAAATCAGAATTGGGCTGGAACTGGTAAAAACCAAAAACAAAAACTAGTTGATCAAATAATACATAAAATATTCAAATTTTGATGGAAAAATAATATTCATGTGCATCCATGTGAATCCAAACAATTAGATACAAATATGAAAATTTTCTCATGTATATAGCAAGGGTGCATATAATATTAAGAATGTAGATGTATATATAGTTGTAACAAAATATGACCCCAAAATGGACAATTGAGGATTAATATCATCCTCTAGACAAAATTACGCTAACCTAAAAATGGATTTTTCCCTCTATATTTGTCAACATTCCTAGACTTAACCTTACTATTAACTATGAATGGTAGGGAATCTGGACAAAATGGGCATTACACCTTAACAAAAAAAAAAAGGAAACCTGTGGATGCATGTGTTGTTCATTCTTTGTTTAATTGTAACTTAGCATTCTAAATATGTATGTTATATTAACACCAGATTTGAAATAATATATTTGAATGTTAATCATACATATTCATGGATATCATCCAAAGTGAGCTTAGTGTTACAAAGTTCAACGTTCAGCATTGATGGTGTATGGGGTGGAATGGTTAGTCAGCCCATTAAAGCAATATCGACGGTTTGTGGAGTGCCTTTCAAAGTTGACACATGGTGCCTTTGTGGAGTGTTGTCTTCTAGACTGAGATGAGGTATATGCCCATTAGGGTGTAGGGAGAACTTATCATACACCAGCAATCAACTTCATAATTCAGATTCACTCTTATGCTAGCTTGTATGCCAGTTGACTTTAAAGGTTTATTTGGTAAAGTAGCATGATAGTGTTGTCTTCTAGACTGAGATGAGGTATATGTCCATTAGGGTGTAGGGAGAAATTATCATACACCAGCAATCAAATTCATAATTCAGCTTCACTCTTATGTTAGTTGTATACCAGCTGACTTTAAAGGTTTATTTGGTAAAGTAGCATGGTATATTTTACTATGTTTGCTGATCTAGAGTGATGAATAGAACATTTAAATTACTTCCTTTGACATGGCCTACTATGTCCATTGTCAACTATCCCTCATGCCAAACATATCATAGCAGCAGGATGTAATTATATTTTCATTCGTCTTGCAAAAGGTATTAATAAATCTTACACAGGAAATTGATTCAGTCTTTGGACTATCATCACTGACAGGTAGAAACTCGACCTGGGATTCAAATTGGCCTGGATACCTCAAAAAACAACACTTTATTTGCATGCTAGATGTGTAGGAAGTTCTGATCATACTTGGCTCCCTTTTTTAGCTCATCTCTAACATTATCAAGCTATATACCACTGCTGGGCACTAGTATTATAGTGTATTGATCCCCTTTCTCCTTCATTCATTCATATTGGCAACCATTCTTTCATGAAAATGATTCACCTCTTGTGTTTTGTCATGACAAGTGCAAAGCAGCTACTTCCCAGTAATACATATTAAAAACCAGATTCTCTGTTTTGTTGTTTGGGTTTGCTGAGTACATGCTCCCCTATTTCCCATTCACTGGTCCATTATCATTCATAAGTTTAATCCCATTCACAAGAGCCTTCTACTGTGCACAGACCAATGAATTATGGTCTTGTTCCTTTGATGAAATAAGTATTAACCTTCTTCCAACAATTTCAATGAGTAACAATAGGTATCCCTTTTACTTTAGTTCTTAGTTTTTATGCAGGGCAAAGTTGAATCCTTTTGTGAGTTGACATGGTTATTAAAGTTGCCACTTTGGTCAATTTAGTAATAGTTTGAAATGGATTCGTTTGCTTGATACGCTTAAGAAAGACATAAATATAGGCAACATTGGTGATTTAGGGTAAGACAAAAGCCATAGCCCCAAGTCATGAATACCAAATTTAGTAATACGTACAATGGGTCGAAATTTTCTCTTGACATAGATAGACAAAGTAAAAGGAAAGTCAAAGTGGCACAAAAGCAAGGAATCTTAGCAAAGGTAAATTAGGGCTTGAGGAGATCATCTTAATGTTTAGCACAAACCCAACATCATAACCTCACATCATGAATATCCATCCCTAGCTGTCATATTGTTGTTTTTGTGAAATTTCCCTAATCACATTTCTACCCAACGGTCTTCTTTCCTTTTGGAACTGTCTTCTTTCCAATGATTGTACCCAACAAAATCTCTTTACTGATATCATTTACACAGATGTAGGCATCAGACCTCCAGTTTGATACTCCAGAGTCCAGTTTCAACTACAGTATCCTGGTCTGAAACATTGACTGAAAATGGATGCCAGAATTCTATAAATGCCCTCAAACAGGTATCAAACCTGCTCTATTACCAAAATGGTGCAAGCCTATTGGGGATGCAATTATTCTTAGAGCACACAACAATGTTATGGATGCATATTCACAAAAATCAATACATAACTAACAGAGGAAACAACAAGCTTAACCAGTCTATTGAATTGAAGGTTCAATTATTACAAACATGCCTTAATGGGCTCTTTATTGCAGCTTACAACAAAACATGGGTCAATTCCCTTCAAACATTAACATTCTCGTCGGTCTGTCTCAACTGGGATACAATGGGTTCACAAGGAATAATGTATATTCTACAACCTGGTAGGGATAAGGTGTAACATCCATCTATAATGCTTATGAATCAAAATGGAAAAAACTAAAGCTGTAATAAAAAAATACCAAACATATTATAAAATATATATAGAATTTAAAAAAAATATGAAGCATACATATATATATATAAACCAATGTAGAGCCACAAGGGTTAGCTCAAGCTATGTTGTCCATGGGGAGGCCATGCTGCCATATGTCACTAGCTAAAATCCAGTAGAGTCCCTCGGGGTTACCAGCCACTATAGCAACTGGAATTTGAGCAGCCCTCTATCTGAATATTCTGGGAAGTGGGGTATCCCATGAGGTTTTCCTTGGAAAAAAAATATAAACCAGCATAGATCAATCTTAAGCACTGAGATATTTGCACCTGGACCTTTTAAGCACAGATATTTGCACCTGGCTTCCTTTTTATCCCTATCTGTACTTAATAGATCTAGAGTTAAGATGAATCTAAGATGATGTGTACGACTTGAAAATGGTGTGTTGGATGGTGAGGTTGCTAGTTCACTGAGGTCAACAACGTGTTAAGCCCTCCACCAGTATTTCATTCTCGCTATAATTTTCTCTACCAGCTTGGATTGAATTTCAAAGGGATGAGGCTGGGTACAAATTCCAGGTGATTTTGGCAGAAAAGACACCATTAGACTTGTAGCTAAGCCAAAGGAAGTCTGCTCTTTGCGGTGCAGCCTCTCTGGAATTTTAAAGGGATGAGGCTGGGTACAAATTCCAGGTGATTTTGGTAGAAAAGATACCACTTAGACTTGGTAGCTAAGCCAAAGGAAGCCTGCTCTTTGCGGTGCAGCCTCTCCAGAATATTTTTATGGTGCAACCTCTCAGTACACATGTCTTTAATCACCTCTAAGAAAATAGGATGGTGTGTTGGGAAACTCGGGAGTTTACGGTATTTTGGGACAACTTCTAAACATTTTATTAAGCATTATACTGGAAGTTAAGACTGAGTTAGACTGGTCAAGTGCAGGAGGATTGACTAGTGTTATGTTTGTTTATAAATTCAAATAATACCTGTTGTTGTTATGCTATTAATTGGCAATGTCAGAAGTTCAGTATCTGAAGTGAGCAGTCTACCATCCTTTAAACTCCTAGTGTCAGTAGTCAATCCGTTCAAATCTTTGTTTTCCATTTCATATGATGAGTTTTGATTTATATCTTCCTGCTTTTGAGGTGCATCCATTTTGTTCAGACACTCTAAGCTCTGGAACACTTCATTTGAATTGCCTTTTGTTTCACTTGAATCAAATTGAATCCTGGAAATAGAACAATTTGTAGCATTTGCCATGTCAACCTTAGACTCAAAATTGTTTATCCTATCTCCTTCAGTCATTCCCATGAATGGCTCCTTTGAATGTAAATCATTTTGGCTTTGTAAAGCTATATCTTTGTTGTCCACATTCATAGAAGCAATTGCAATTTCTTTGTTCTGAATGCTGCATACTTATGCTATGTCTTCAATCATGTTTGGAGAAACAAAAGGCTCTAGAGCCAGATTTTGTGTTTGATGTTCTATTTCACCAGGAAACATTACAACAGGAATGCTCCATGAATTATCATTGGCTTCAACCAAGAGTGCCATATTTACTCTATTCAAAGATTGTGAATCAAATAACCCTTCAATTGCTTCCTCTGCAACACTAATTTTTGCACCATTGTCATGTCCATTCTAATGAAATTCAACAGACGACTGTGCTAAGGCAGGTTTGTCTAGCACCTCTACTGCAGTGGAGACCTTATTATTTTTATCATTGCATGATTCATCCTTAATTCCTGTAATGTGTTCATGCCTTTATCCTCTGAAGACCTTTTATTAGATAGAAGAGTTATGGACTCTTGAATTACTTTGATTACTGTCATGTCTGTTTCCCCTTCCTTTGAAGCAGATTGTTGAGTCAAAGGAATTTTAATTGACTTTACTTGAGGGACACCAACTTCCTATTTCTCCTGTTTTTGTTTTTCTATTTCTAGTGTAGAGTGCATATTAGTAGGATTTTTACTCTTTTCCACTAATGATACCATTCTTTCATTACTATCCTTTTCCTTTTCACCATGTATGATTCCATTCTTCATTTATGAAACAAAAACATGACCAGCTACTTTTTCATTTTCAGTACTATTTCCTCTCATTTTGCTATCATTGGTTGTTTCTTCCAAACCATTTTCTTCAGTCTGCATCATCTTTTGTGGCAGAAGGAACACATCTGTAGCCTATTCAGTTCCTGAGCAGGGCTGCAAATGATTTGGCATTGAAGTTGAGTCAGCATCACTAACACATGATTCTTTAGCAAAGGCTGCCACATCAGATATGGAGTTTTCACCAAATCCTGTGATTTAAAGCCAGCAAAAACCATTAAGAGAGCTTTACATTCACAAGTCATTAGCATATAATTATTGTCTTATATGTTGTAGGCAAACTTTGATAATTGTGATATCAGCCAAGCGACTATTTAAGTTTCTATTCTTATGCATGATCCTTACAAAAGAAATGAATCTCAAATGTTTGACCCCATAATCATATAGACAACTAAAAGGTCATTTGTTACATAAAAGAATGTTAGGAAAAAAAACTGGGGATATAGATAATCTAAGCAAAAATATGAATGAAGTAGCCTTCCAAAAACTCGGTGATAAAAAAAAATGTAGAAACATAATTCTATCTTTGGGGGTTGTGGTCTGATATACTTGTTAATATTGTGTTTTAGGAAATGCCTAGATTTATTGGGTGAAAATAACTGTCAAATGTTTTGTAATAATGGTCAGAATAGAGGAAATGGCTAAGAATAGGTATCCCTTTTACTTTAGTTCTTAGTTTTTATGTAGGGCAAAGTTGAATCCTTTGTGAGTTGACATGCTTATTAAAGTTTCCACTTTGGTCAATTTAGTAACAGTTTGAAATGGATCCTTTTGCTTGATACGCTTAATAAAGGCTTAAATATAGACAACGTTGGTGATTTAGGGTAAGACAAAAGCCATAGCCCCAAGTCATGAATACCAAATTTAGCAATACGTACAATGGGTCGAAATTTTCTCTTGACATAGATAGAGAAATTCAAAGTGGCACAAAAGCAAGGAATCTTAGAAAAGGTAAATTAGGGCTTGAGGAGATCATTTTAATGTTTAGCACAAACCCAACATCATAACCTCACATCATGAATATCCATCCCTAGCTTCCATATTGCTATTTATGTGAAATTTCCCTAATCACATTTCTACCCAATGGTCTTCTTTCCTTCTGGAACTGTCTTCTTTCAAATGATTGCTACCCAACAAAATCTCTTTAGTGATATCATTCACATAGATGTAGGAATCAGACCTCTAGTTTGATACTCCAAAGTCCAGTTTCAACTACAGTATCCTGGTCTGAAACATTGACTAAAAATGGATGCCAGAATTCTATAAATTCCCTCAAACAGGTATCAAACATGCTCTGTTACCAAAATGGTGCAAGCCTATTGGGGCTGCAATTATTCTCAGAGCACACAACAATATTATGGATGCAGATTCACAAAAATCAATACATAACTAACAGAGGAAACGACAAGCTTAACCAGTCTATTGAATTCAAGGTTTAATTATTACAAACAGGCCTTAAAGGGCTCTTTACTATAGCTTACAACAAAACATGGGTCAATGCCCTTCAAACATTAATATTATCGTCGGTCTGTCTCAACTGGGCTACAATGGGTTCATAAGGATTCTTTGGCTGGTGTTTTCTTCTTTCTCCATGGAGCTTCTCCATTTATATCACCATGAGAACTCTATGATTGAATTTGATAATATCTGATCTTTTCCCTCTTAGCATCCTTTTCCTCTCTTTTCATTAAAGTCGCCAAACTACCAAAACAAACCTTTGAAAAACTATGGGCCTCCACTATTGCATGTCATGTGTCCTATGGTCTCAACCACATATCTTAAAGACAAATGTATGATGTGTGTTTGTGTATAAGTTAAAAGGTTTTCAAAGGAATTTTTGATGTCTACATGGGAATTTTATATTATGCTCCACTTATGAGTGTTTTGCAATATTTATACTTCGTAAATCCCCCAAGTTTCAATCTTTCCTGCTAACTAAACTAGAAAAACCATCCAAGTAAGGCTTCCCTCAATATGTTGCTTAAATTCAAAATAAATGAGAAGCAATAAATGAAAGATAAGGTAGTTGACTTAACCACAAGAAAGGTAAGTTGGGTGGGTGAATGGAGAGCACTATTACAGCCACCACCAGAGTTCAAATCCTCTTACAGTATGTGACCATATGCACAGAAAGTGGGCAAGTGCACCCCTACAAGGGGGGCACTGTTCAACAGAAGTCATTATGGTCGTTCAGTCAGGCCTGGCGGTCACACACCCGATTAAAGTGTATGTAAGCGCAAACCTCTGAAAGGTGGTTAATGCTTGGCACTTAAAAAGTATATACTATAAAGGAATCATCTTTGGTATTTTGTCCACAAATGTCAATCCTTTTGATTTCATAAACTGAGTATTTGAAAACTACTTTACCTACAATTTTTCACTCTGCTGAAATTAGCTTAAAAAGTTATGGAACAATGCTTCAATGGGAAAGTAATCTATATTAGTCCAGCATACCTACCACATACCCATAACAGAAAAATAAGATATAATGAAATAAACATTAGTTGATGGTTCCAAATTTTGGCCAAAGGGGTTGGAAATTTTTAAGTTTTCTCAATCAATGAATAACTGTAGATGACCCAAACTCCTCTAAAATCAGTTGTAGAAGAGAAAATGCACACACAAAAAAAGAGTTTATTGAAACAGTCCTCAGAATTTGGCAGAAAAAAGAAGAGATCACTGCTATTGAAGAGTATTGGATTCAGATGGCAACTAGAAGGTACCAGTGCCTCAAATCCATTCTGGAAAACAAAATCTAATGCCTGAAAAGGAACATGATAGATCATCTACAAGGGAATAGAGAGACTCAGGTCCAGTTGGAACTTGGTAGATATTGATGTGCATGCCAAACTTCTAACAGACAAAATTGAAGCTGAATATGCCAAACCCACTGACAAGAGTAAGGGAACTGGAGGACCAAAAAAAGGAATTGTTTCTTCTCTTTGAATGAATATGATAATCTCTGATATTGTCTCTCTTAGCATCCTTTTCCTCTCCTTTCACTAAAGTCACCAAACAACCCTTTGAACAACTATAGGCCTCCATTCTTTTCATGTCATGTGGCCTATGGTTTCAACCACCAATCATAAAGTTGGTTGTATGATGGAAAGCATGCCTTCTTGAATGTCCCTCCCTCCATACATCACTCATACTTGTTGGTCCTCTCTAACATTTGATTGGAAAGAGGTATTGACAGCTCAAGTCTATGTGGGCCCCTTTTGGGCCATCCTGAACAATGCCCTCGAAATGATCAAAGGGATAATTGAGATTATACAGGGCTAAATGTCTAAGCTCAACCGATGATAACTTCATCTGTCCCTTACCTTAGACTCCTATGCACAACCAACACCAACAAAAATTAATACAGGGGCCAACTTCATGGCTAGTCACCATAAACCTCATGGATGACATCTATTTTTTCTTGGTAACACTAACATATTTCTTCATGGTTTGATGCAAGATCACATAGATGCAGGGCATAAATATTTATCAGATCCATAACAGTATTGGGTCTACCTTTTGGGCCACCTTGAACAACCCCCTTGAAATGATCGGAGGGATAGCTGAGATCACATAGGGTTGAATGTCTAAGATCAACCCATGATAACTTCATACATCCTCTCCCTTAGACTCCTATGCACAACCAATACCAACAAGAATTAATACAGGGGCCAACTTCATGGCTAATCACCATAACCTCATGGCTGGCATCTGTTTTTTCTTGGTAACACCAACATATTTCTTCATGGTTTGATGCAAGATCACATAGATGCAAGGGTTGATTCTTCACCATATCCATAACAGTGTTGGGTCTATAGCAGATTCCTTATATATACTTACTTGTTGGGATTGAAGTGAAGATTCCCTGCAGGTAATTCTCTGTGTAAAAGCAGGCCTAGAGTTGGACCATGAAAAAGGTGGAAGTAAGATGTTTTTGATTGGATTTGCAGAGATCTTTGTACTTGATGTTATTATTTTTCTACAATATGTGTTAGTAAATTCTAGGATTTGAAGATTGTTGCTGTTTAGATAGGTTTCCAGCTTTATCACTACCTAGGGATTTTCAAGATTATTCTTTGAGTGCAGCATATGAACAGTTACAGTGAGAGCCAGGCACTTTTCAGGATCTATCTAAATTTTTATAATCAATTTTCTGTGCAGCTACCCTTCCCTTGTAGAACGCTTACTACCAAAGATACATGATTACTAACTTAGAATATCAAGGCTGCAACCTTATATGCTATCATTGTAAAGGAAGTCATGATCATTTTGATTGGATTATGTGGATGGTCTCATCTTCTCGGAGAACTAGTGCAGAGAGAGGTATTTTGAAGGTGGTTCTCAGCATTGCCAAGATTACTGCTAGTTATGTAGGATGCACCAATTTGTAAAGTGAAATTGAAGTGAAATGATTGCGAGATGTCAATTGACTGATACATTTTCAGATTTTTTCAAAATGATCCAAAATTTTGAAGTCAGAGATGAACCCTCAATTGATATTTGATGGTTTCTCAATTTAGTTGTGTATCTCATATAACACTTGCAATTTTTTCTTTCTGTTAACAGATGCTTTTTACATTTCTACTTTGTTGTATTTCAGTAGTGGAATATCAGTCTACTCATCAGGTTAAATTCCAGGTGCAAGTCCTGGGTGATTATGACATAAGAGTATGGACTTAGCCAAATGAAAAATAGTTGTAATTACTGATTTAGATTTTTAAGGGCCATCGTATTGGTAAAAAATGGTAAGCATGGATACTTACTTGAGAATTGAGGCATACAACTTAGTATTAGGCTATCCTTTGAGTATCTTTTGGGAAGAGCCCATAAACCCTTATTCCTTGAGCCCCTTTTTTGATTTTTTTTTGGAATCCTTTGGAGATGAACATGTAAACCCCAATTCCACATCTTTACGAGATTCTATAGACCCACGATATTTCTTCTTGGTGGTTTGAATACAAGCTTCTTTTGAGTACACAAAAAAATATGTCTGCAATTTTCTCGCAGCATTTTGCACTGCTATAGTTATTATCCATCGTTCTTCTGTGCGACGTCAATTGGTTCTACAGTGGGACATCAGTTAGTTCAAAATGGATTCAAACGATAGATGAGGGTTAAAACAAGACCTACAACTCACATAGGAAAAAGGGCACTTCTACATGATTGGTTTATTTTCAAAATATGGAAAACAATGCAAAAGGGCGTTTCAAACACAAAAGTAGTTATACATGATTTTTGTATTTTCAAATTAGGCTTCACCATAATTTGGAAACTCAAATTTAGTCAAGTACGTCTAAAAATTGGTCAAAGTTGTTTAAATTGCATAAAACAATTTAGAAAATTTGAAAACACTCAAGGTACTATGATCATGTAATTTTATTATTTTAAGTTTTGATTTAATCAAAACAAAATTCTAAGTTAACTCTATAACACAACATAATTCTATAGCAACAATATTGGTTAGTAAATGCCTTTTTTGTTCAAGTTTAATAGAATAATTATATAAGAAGAAAAAGATAATAATAATATTTCTTTAGATAATAAAAGCATTTATTTTTTAAAGGAAAAAAACCATTTCTTCTTCTCTTTCATTACATTTATAGAAATTTCCTCCATTTGCAAAAACAATTGAGATCATTTAATGATAATAATCACACATTTTGAAAAATTTAAATTTCAAAATAAAATTCAAGTCCCTTCATGTGATTACTTACTTAGGTATGTAATCATTTAGTAATAAAAGTCATTTGAATTCCATTCCCTTATGAATGTGCGAATGGATTTATTAATCATTAATGAATTCATATAATTAACTAAAAAAACATCATCATCAAGTTTGAAATCAGTCATAAGCCATGGTCTTCCAAGGTTTGAATTTAAATACACTATATCAACCTGGAAAATAATTCCATTATTTTTCTCAATGTAAAAAAAATTATTCACCACAAATATTTTTTTATGGAAAATGTAAAACAGTGATAACTTTAAAAAAGTCATAATGAGGGTCAAATTAATTATATAAAATGTTGAACATTTTGAATCCAACTTCAGTTTCTTTGCCATAATTTGAAACATTTTATATGGATTCTTTGTGTGATGTGACTATCCAAGCAATACGTGAAATTTCAATGAAAATTAGATACTTTATATTTTGAACAACCTCAAAGTTTTTTAGGAGAGATTTAATGTTTTTAACATTTTTTAACATATAAATTTGTAGAGTAAATTTTGAACATTGCACCACATAAATTAAAATTTTGTAAAATTTTATATCAAAACTAAAAAATGCTAGGTAAAATTAGAGAATATGAATGCATGTGAATTTAAGTTTTTTGAAAAAATGAATTGAAATATTCACAGGAAATTCTAATTTACAAGTGTGTGGGTTTTTCTTTTAAATCGTTTCTTTTGATACAAAAATGATTTATACATCGTTGAAGTTAAGAAACATGTTTTTATTAATTTTGTGCATCGGAGGTAGACAATTGAATTACTGTCAGTGAAGTAATTTGAAGTTTAACCCTCTGAAATCCTATCGATGGTGGGTAGTGGAAACTAGGTTTTGGTTTTGGATCCCCAAGTCATTTAAACTCGGGGTGCATTGAGACCTCAAGAGGTGGTTAAGCAATTTTTTGATCTTGGGAGATTAAATTTCTTATGTGTTTGCTGAAAAACTCATCCTATTTTCTTGTCAAATTTCTTATGTGTTTGCTGAAAAACTCATCCTATTTTCTTGTCAAAGCTGAACAAATCTCAAACAACCACCTACTATGTGTCAACTGATGATGGTTGTCTTGAGCTCAATCCAAGAAATGTGAAATGGCCTCATATTACTGACTGTAAGCCTAGCATAACAATAGAGATTGGGATACCTAGCTCAAGAACATTGATTGTATCAAAAAATAGCCATATGGTTTTGGAAAGGGAAATCTTACCTTCTGGACAAGTGTCATTGGTGTAGAAATATGACTATATCCCATTTCGTTTGCTTGAGTGTCGATGATGACCATGCTCTTTTCCAATTGTTAGAACCCATGGATTTTGGCTTCGACAATGAGACTTGACAATGAGAGGTTCAACCATGAATTTTACTATCTAATCCCTATGGTGATTGTTTTTTAGTTGGGTTTAACCTTCTATTGTTGTGCTCACTCAAACTTTAAATCTCATTATTCAATATAAAGTTTGTAACCTATGTGATATTGCATCACATAGTTCTAAAACTTATTTTGCACAGGATGTGTGCTCTTTGATGAAGATTTATCTTGGTGCAATAATCTGTCAAATTGTTTCAAATTTTCAAGCTCTATGAAATTTTTAGGAACAATCATACCTTTGGACTTGTACAATGTCATCACATCCCTTTAAAATTTATGTTCAATATGATATGGTCTTTCTTATCCACAATTTGTTTCATGTAATATGTCAGGCATGCATTCCACTTTCTTTTAACTACAAGGACTATCACGCTACCCATTGGAGCGAATGAAGCATGGAGGATGCATGTAAGACCTCAACTCATCATAAGATATCACCCCAGAGCCATTTCCTAGTCCACACTACGCTCCAAATCAAAATACTTTTGATTAACTATACAATAGGAAATGAAAACTAAGATGCCAAATTCAGGAAACCTCATATTTTGATTTTGTTATCATCTTTCTTCATCAAATCATCTTTTGTCCACTTTAGCAACATATCTATATAATGTGCCTATTTTTTTACCTATACAATCTAGCACAAGTAGAATTTAAATGTAGTTTATTTGGGATGCTAAAGTGGATGTAATTTGCATCCACCTTAGCATCATCATGATATAATCCACCTAGTTTTGCACTTAGACAACCTAGCATAAGGAGAATATAAATGTAATTGATTTGGGGTGTTAAAGTGGACACAATATATGTAATTGATTTGATGATAATGATATTCACAATGATGTGATTATATGATGATGATGATGATGACAATGTTTTTGTTGATGACGGCAATAACAATGATGAAGATGACGGCGATGATGATGATGACAATGTTTTTGTTGATGAGGGCAATAACAATGATGAAGATGACGGCGATGATGATGAGATGAATGATGATATAGATAATGATGATGAAGATGGTGGCAATGACGATGAAGTTGACAATGATGAGATTATATGATAATGATTATGATGATGACGATATTAATGATGAAAATGAGAGTTACGATGACAATGAGAATGACATGAATGATGATGATGATCCTTATAAGAAAGTGTTGGTAAAGGTAAATAAAACCAGTTTCACTACAAGCTCCAAGATTAAAATGTGCTCAATCATAGTTACAAGTTATACATGCTTAAAATTGTAATCATATCCAACTTGTTATGCATGCTTTAAATGGTAACCATATCCCATATGCTTTAAATAATGATGATGATGAACTAGATGACAATGACATTGATGATGTTTTTATGATGACAATGATGGAAATTATGATGATGATGATGATCATCATCATCGACATCATTGGAATTATCATCACAATTATCACAATAGTCATCATCATTGTCATAATCATCATTCATGTCATCATCATTGCCATTTTCCTTGGCATCATTGTCATCATCATCATCGTCGTTGTCGTCGTCATCATCATCATAATTATTGACATTGTCATTAGTTATTCATCATTACCTTTGACCGCTAAGAAATAACATCTACCCAAGAGACGTGATTAGTGGAAAAGCGTCATGGAGGACACAAACTATTTATGCATGAGAAATAACAATTTTATTTTTTAAGATTACCAACATCATCATTCTCATTGTCATCATCACCATCATCATCTTTCATTTCATTGCTATCATAATCATTGCCAACGCCGTCATTTTCATTATAATAATAATAATTGTCATAATCGTCGTCATTGTCATCGTTCTCCCCATTATCAACAACATTATCATTATCATCATAGTCATCCTCAATATCATAATCATTATCCTCGTTGTCATCTTTGACATATGGGTGCAAAATTGGATGCAAAAGTGGATAAAACATGGATGCAAAAAAGGATGCAAACATGGATGCAACAAAAATAGGCACAAAAGTGGGCACATAATGGGGTGCACCAAAAATGGATGCAAAAGGTGATGGAAAAGTGGATGCAAAAAATGATGCAATCATGGAAGCAAAACATGATGAAAAAATTGGCGCAAAAGTGGATACAACCATGGATGTAAAATTGGATACAAAATTGGATGCGAAAGTGGATGCAAAAATAGTCGTAACACCCAACGCAAAACCCGATACAAAAGTGGATGCAAAAATGGATGCATAAAGGGATGCAATAATAGATGTAAAATTGGATGCAAAAAAAGATGCAAACGTGGATGCAAAAGTTGAATCAAAAGTGGGTGTAAAAGTAAGCACAAAAATGGGTGTGAATTGGGACAAAACAAAAGTTGATGCAATAGTAGATGCAAAAAAAGATGTAAACATGGATGCAAAATGGGATGCAAAAAGGGATGAAAATGTGGGTGCAAAAGTGGACGAAAAAATGGATGCAAAAGTGGATGCAAAATTGGGTGAAACAAAATGAGATGCAAAACTAGACTCAAAACAAGATGTAAACTTTGATGCAAAACTTGGCGCTTGAAGGGATGCAAAAAAAGAAGCAAAAGTGGATGCAAAAGTGGATGTAAAAAATGATGCAAAAGTGGATGAAAACAAGGGCGTAAACGTTGAGGCAAACATGGGCATAAAAGGGGGCACAACAAGAGTAGATGTACAAACTAGGCGCAAAATTAGGTGCAAATCTAGGCTCAAAACCTCTTGCAAAACCTAATGCAAAACCTGGCGCACAACCAGGTGCAAAACCCAGTGCAAATTACGCCGCAATTTGCGCCAGATTTAGAAAAAGGATGCAAAAAACACCTAAAATAGCACCAACCCATGAAATTGCGCCATTTTGTCCAAAAAATGAAGAAAAATACACTGAAAGATGGTCTAGACGCAAAAAAGGATGCAAAAAGAAACACTAAATCCAGTTTTTGTTGTAGCGCGATAAGTGGTTATTATCAATTTGAATGTGGAAGAGGAAGAGTATCTTCCTAGATTTAAGGAAATCTAGGACAAATATATGGTGTTGATTAATTCTATGGGAATCATCCCTTACATAGTAAATAAATAAATATTGACCGATTGAACTTTGATGTATGGTAAATAACTAAGGCAATGCAAAAGTGGTAGAAGGTGGCAGCCTCAGTAGAGAAGATGTGGCTCATGTCATCATTAATGAATATGAATGCCACACTCTAATATAAAATGAAATATAAATATAAATATGAATGTGACATTCATCATAGATGAAGATGAATGTCACAATCTAACATAAAGTTAATCATGTTCAACCATGGTCAACATGGTCATCCATAGTCAAACAAGCCAAGATCAACATCGCCATTCATATTAAACATGGTAAACCATGTATATTATAATCAATCACAATAAAAAATAGTCAAACAAACTTAATGTGGCGAAACCTTTGAAGAATGTTTCAATGACTACAGTCATTTCATAGTTAGAAATGATCAAACTGACTCAACAATATTCAACCCTTCTTAATCATATTGATTCTTGATCAAACATAGTCTCCCATAACCACCCATGTTCAACTATAGCAAAACGTGGCAACCATTGTGAACGATGGTAAAACAAAATCAACTATGGTCTTGTTAACCATAGCCAATCATGGTGAAGCATAGTCAACCATGTTAAAATTAGTCACCCGTAGTTGTCAACCATAATCAACCAATATAGCAAAAAAAGTCACCAAACTTAACGAGACATTACCCTTTATGAACATGATTTCCAATATAATGTAACCATTGATGAACATAGCACAATCTGACATGAATTCAGTCATGTTTAAGCATAGTCAGCATGGTCATATGATGTAGATATTGTATTGTTCCTTCTTCTCATGTTAGAGACATCTATAATCGAGATCATTATGTTGTGGACTGTATAATATGAATAATGATTCTTACAAAATCTATTTTCTTTATTTTTAAGGTTATATTTTAAAAAAAATACAAAAGAGAAATTTGAAAAACATTCATAAAACAGTGCAAAATTGTTAATAACTATTTCTTTTGTAATTATTTTTTCAAAGTTGCAGAAAGATATATTAATATACAAAAAATAGTACATGCATAGAGTCTGTATCACGGATGTCATCAGTGTCAAGGAACTAGTATAGTAACAAAACACCTATCATGGAACTGCCCTTGGTGAGGCAAACCAAGTCACCCCAACCAAAATTAAAACAGAGTATGGCTGTGACAACATATGATGAACAAATTGAGCATAAAAAAAAAGGAGATAATTAAAAAATCCTAAGGCCTTACGGCTTCTACTGGGATTCTTTGAAAATGGGGCAGGGCTTGTAGTAGTCTTCATCATTAGTAGAGAGAGTCAATTGTAAATCCTTAGGCGGTTTTGTTGCAAAAGGAGGTGTTGATGTCCTTTGTGACGAGTTGCCTTCCTGATCTCATACCCCTTAGTTTTGAATATTCTACTCTGTATTAGGAAAAACTTCTTACAAGTGTTGGATTGACATGGTGTCTTGTTGCTGAGGGATTTATTTTGGAGGGTTCTGTAGGTGCAGGCTTGGTGAAGATGAGGAAGTTGGCTTACGAAAGGAACTTTTTGAATTGATGGAGGGAGATGGGGAAGGAGCTGTGTCTCTTTCCCATAGTAGTTGGGAAAGGACGTTCTTCATGCACTAATAATGAGATAATATTTGCCTCAGGGGATGAGTTGTTCGATGGTGAGCCACTTCTTCCGCCTACCAATGATCCACGGCCCTATGAACGCTGAGAGGGATGTGAGCACCGTATCTCATGAAAATGGAGTGTCGTATCATTGTATGACCCCTCACTCCCCTGGAGTTTCTTCCCCTGCGAGGCATAACACAAAGGCGTTGTGGCATGGCTAGTGAATGGTCTCACAGCTTTCAAACCTTGACCTTCTTCCTATGCAGAGAGCTGGTGATTTGTGTCAGAATGGGGAGAGCGAAGAACGCACGGAGGATAAACATATGCAGAAATTGGGTCTGTGCTGAGCCATCATGCAAGGCGACCTAAGTTTTGAGCCAAACATCATCAAACATAAATGTCCTATCCCGAGAGGAGCGAGTTATTAAAGCTATGAGCTTGAGCGAGGTGACCTGTGAGCAGAGCCGAGTGCACTCCATCCTGAATGGCCTACATCGGGAGGAGTGTTGCATTAATACCCGGGAGGTGATGACAGGTGTCATGGGTGGCAGTCAATGGGATGTCCTAGCTTTTGCCACATTTCTCCTTGAAGTGCTCGCATCTATGGAAGTTTTTTGTAAATTTAATTAATCTTTATAATTGTATATTAATGTCACAACTTGTTCATGTCTCAATATGATTAAATGTTGAAAATTGGTCAACCATAGCCCAACAAAGTCAACCATGTCCAATCATAGGGTTTTCATAGCCAGTCATAGTAATATATGGTTATCCATGGACTATGAGGTCAACAACAATCAATAATAGTTAACGACAATGAAAGAAACTCGATGCAACACAAGCCTTGAAGAATGTCGAAATGCAATATAACTATTAATAAACGTAGAAATAATTTTATTGAGAAAAATAACATATAAAATGGAAGAAAGTATGATAAATATAATTCATATGTAAAATATAATGAATATAATACACTAAAAATTATAATATAAAAAATGTATAAATGATGAATAAGAAATATTTTGAACTAGTTTTAGTGTTTTGACATAATTAAGTTAAGATGAATGTCGCAATGTGGCATAAGTTTAGTCATTTCTAACCATAGGGAAAATGGTCAACCATGTACATCACGGTCCATCATAGTCATCCATTACAACATTACCATTGAGGAAAATACTTAACCTTAGTCAACCATAGTTAAAGCTGATCAACCATGGTCAATTATTGTCAATAATATTAAACAATAGATAGTCAATGTCAACCACACTTTTAATGTTGCATAACCCTTGAGGAATTTAATAATGAAACATAACCTAGAAGGAATGTCACAATGGTACACAATCGTTTAAGATTGTTGTAGCCAGATATAATCATTGAGGAATCTCCCAATGTGGCATAACACTTGCCAAAGTCACAACTTAACTAAAATTAATTCCAAAATGTGACATAACCATTGATCATAGAAATTTGACATAAATTTAGGCAATATGAATTTCGATAGATATATAACCATATCATAAACCTAACCATTAATTTCCCAATCGAACGTAACCCTTAAAGAAAATATTAATGTGGCATAGCACTTGGGTTAGTCAAGCATAGCTAACCAAATTCAAAGAGAAATAACCATTGAGGAACTTACCAATCTAACATAATGTTGGCCACGATGAATTTCTCAACATCACCTAACCAAGAATAAATGTCACAAACCAACAAACCATTGAGGAATGCACATAATTCATGATGAATGCCACATTATGACATAATCTTCGAGGAAAGTGAACATAATCCAATCAAGATGACCATTATAACAATGTTGCAAGTCAACATAACCATTGAGGAACATCAGAAATTTGACATAAATTTAGCCATTGTGAATGCCACAATATGACATGAACACTAAGTAACAACATACATGACCCATAAAGACAATTGGTGTTTTCTATTGTCAAATGTGACCACCCAAATTTAGCAAACTCAATGAGATAGAACCCTTGATGAACATTATTATGCATCACCTTCTTTAAGAAGGAGGAGAATGCATTGTAGTTATATATATATATATATATATATGGTGTAGATTGGGTAGGAGATGTTGATGAATGAGAACCATCTAAATATTGAAGAATGTAGAAAGTCATCATAATTCAATGAAGGTGACCGCCACAATAGAAAATCAACCTCTTACTATCATAATGTGGGACTTACTATCACAATGTGACATAATATTGAAGTCAACCATTCACCAATCACACTCAACAAAATTGAAACATGTTCAACCAAATTCAACATGGTCATCCATGTTAAACAATGGTTAACCATAATCAACTGTAGTTAAACATGACCAGCCTTTGGTGATTATTATCAACCATATTAAACTGTATCCAACAAAATTCTACAATACATAATGTGACATAACCAGGCTTGAGGAATTTCATAATGAAACATAACCCTTAAGGAAGGTCACAATGTTATATAGTCATTCAAGAATGTCGCAATCTAACTTTATCATTGAGGAATGTCCCAATGTGACCTAACACTTGCCAAAGTCAACCATGTTTTAAACCATATTCAACATTTCCATCCATGGTAAACCATGGACATCATTAACAACCTTGGTTAACTACAATTAAACATAATCAATTATAGTGAATCATTTGCAACCATAGTTGAGCACAATCAAACATAGTCAACTATATTCAAACAAAAAATGAAATATAACCCATGATGAATGTTGCAATGCAACATAACCATTGAAGAATCTATTAATATGTCAATATCACATGATGTTAGCCACGATGAATTTGTCAATATCACATAACCATTGAGGAATGTCACAAACCAACAAACCATTGAGTAATGTAACATAATTCATGATGAATGTCACATTATGACATAAAATTTAAGAAATGTGAGTTCATAGAATTGTCAATAAATATGTCCATCACAATAGATAACCAACCTCTTATTGTCACAATGTGACATAATATTGAAGTTAATCATGGCCAACCATACTAAAGAAAAGTCAACCATATCCATTCGTAAAGTCAACCACATTCAAATTAATCTCAATGAATATTTCTTTGAAATATGATTATCATATAAAATCATACTTATTATATGTATCATACTTCTACTCAAGATGTTCAAACATAATCAAAATTTGAATCTATCCCTTCTCTATTTAATGGTTTCGATGCAAAATTGAGTTAAAATCACAACACTACACACTCATTCCATAACTTATGAGATCAACATAATTCAACTAATATAAATATCTTAATATATATACTTAATTAATAACACTTGAATGCAACCAAACATGTTTAACACATTTAACACACTCATATTGAACTAATATAAATATCTTAATAAATATACTTAATTAATAACACTTAAATGCAACCAACCATGTGTAACACATTTAACACACTCATGAAATAAGTTAATTTTATTTAACAATGATTAAATTCCACCAAATTTATATAAACCTCTAAATTTAACATCGATGGACATGCACACAAGGTCAAGTTATTATTTCTTATGAATATGTTATAATCTTAACTAAAGTATTAATTTACTTTAATAGAAATTTAATGCATCGTAAAATTATGAACATATTATAATAATACTTGAATATATTTTTTATCGCTTAAATTGTATCATTTTTTTCATAGTAAACCATCTATATTAAAAACTATAGTATTATACAGATATATAATATATATATTAATGGTTATTACATATGTTTTGAAAATATTTATAGGTGTTGATTAATTATTAACAATATTTATATAATAAGCCCGCACGGGTGTGGTTTATTGGCGGTTTTGTTGTTATGAAGTCATTTGTTGTAAATTGGAGGTTACGAGATCAATCTCACCCGGGTTTGCGTGTGTCCCATGTCTTGCGGCGGGTGTGGGGCACTTAGGGTTATAGTGGTAGCGAGAATGGATCCTTGAACCCCGTGTCACGTGAGTACCAGCCCAACCCTAGTTGTCGATTCCTCTAATAAAAAAACAATATTTATATAATAATTTATTGTATTCGAACATATTGATAAACATATATTTAGCACATTTTATAAGAAAAACATTATTAATTTGTTAAAAATGTATATTTAGCCATATATCCAAACACATTACTATTATTAAAGTGGTTGTTTCTAGTTAATAGTTGAATGTTTTCTCTTATGAGTTATCTTTCTTCGTGCCATATTTAGAGTATTCTTGAAAATTTGTGGTTTGATCAAAATAACCAATCCTAATATGCATTTCTTTAATTTCAATAGTTTTTAATGTGTAAGTGATGGCTTAGTGTCATCCTTTGTTTTGAATTATCTTTCTTCACTAGCTTTAGAGTATTCACCAATATTTGTGGTTGGTTCAAAGTATCCAAGTTTGCATTTCAGAGGTGTTTTGATGGATATTGCTTAATCATTAATTAGAGAATTTTATTTATATATAATTATGGAATATTTTTATAACATGTTAATTATTATGTAAGAAAATTATCAAGTTAATTATTATGTAAATTTTTTTTGTCATATTAATTATTATGGGATATTTTAATTTTGAAATATTTTTAAAATAGTATATATAATTTTGCATATTATCGTTTTTATTTATTGGTAAAAATATCGGATGTCTTGATTTTTTAGTAGATGTGGGATTTAAAAGAGTTTTAAAGATTGGTTTAATGGATTTTATCATCATTAAAGACATATATGTTTTATAAAGAAGTTATTAATTATGAAAGGAGAGGATGGACACACAGAGGAGGGATTGGAGGGTTTGGAATGTTTTGATCCTGAAAACTCTATTTTGGAGGTAAAGGAGCGAATTTAGCAGACTTGGATTCCAACTGATTGGGGTCCCGATCAGCCTAGTACGTACCAAGAGAAAAAAAAGTGGGAATTTTTTTTCTTATGCTATTGTAATCTCCTTTAACCATTCATTCTATGTTTTCCTTTGTCTTCCATTTCTTTCCTTGGTGTTATCCTTTTGTGGGAGAAGAGTTCCGTGGTTATTTTCAAACCTTTTGGAGGTAGGTTTTCTTTTGGATGTGATAGGAGTCAGAATTACATGTCTATAATGGCGGCGGGTTTCACCCGGGGTTTTAGATGGGGATAGTTTCAACATTAACTCATTTTTACCCAAAAAACCCTCCCGTCACTCTGACGGTTTCATCTCCAACTACTCAGCTCTCAAGATTTGTGAAAACCCTTCCAGAATCGGGAAAGAACCATATTGATAACCACCTGATTCAACTAGAGTCTACGAAAACTTCTCCATTCACTAGAGTGAAGGCTAGACATTGTCGACGACTTAAGGCCATCAAAGCAAAATCTAGTTTAGCCAAGTTTGAGTTAGGAGTTGACGTGAATTTTGATTGTGTTGAAATGCTGAAAAAACGGTCACTAGTGGATTGAATCGAATCAATGAATTTTAATAAGGAGGACTTACAAGCTTGGGTGAACAAATTCTAGGTTCTAGAAGTCAAATATGCCCCCCGAATAAATCTTTTGCTTAAAGGTTGGATTATTTTCATCTTGCAAGATGAGGAGAAGCTTTTGAAAATCCTGGGGAGCGTTTCTCTCTTCAATGAAGGTTCGTTGATTCTAAAACATTAGCATATTGACTTCAACCCTGCAAAGGAATGTCAAACAAAACGACATGTTTGGATGCTTCTCCAAGGTTTTCTTCTCGAGATTTGGTCGCAGAATGTATTAGAAGGTATCACTAATTCGGCGGGGAGGTTTATTAGGGTGGATAAAACCTCTTTCCATGGAATAAATAAAACTATGGCCAGGGTTATGGTTGAACTTGACATCGTGGAAGGATTATCAACTGAAATTGAAAAATCCTAGGGAGCTAGGGTTTTTTCCCAGTGATTGGATTATCTGCACATTTTATTTTGTTGTTATTTTTTTGGAACACTAAACATGTTAAGGCTAGTTGTCCTTATCTATTGTATGGCAATTCTCTGGATCTCTCTAGTTCACAAACAACTTCTCCACTGGTGCCTCTTTCCAGCAAGGGAGAGAATAACCACTGTTTGGATTCCAGAAGTCTGCAAAATGGCTCAGGTAAGAGAAACTCGGACTCTTTTACTCATTACGAAGATGTCACTAAAGAAGAGCTCAAGTTTTATCTTTCTGTTGAAAAGGAATTGAATACTAAGCTTTCTTCTGAGGAAAATATTGTATCTTTGGAACTTGCATCAATATTTTCTTATGTGAAAAACCATGTAATGATTGAGGTTTATGGTTATTCTGGTTTAGCCAAGGATACCCAGGCCCCTTCTGCTGTGAGAAATTTGGGTTGTGCTTTTGAAAATGTATCTTCCGAGGTTTCTTTAGAAAAAGGGATTGTAGTGTTTACTCCTCAACATCCTTTTCTTCTTAACCAAACCCCCTTTATTTCACCTTAGAATCCAGCTTAGTTGAAAAATGTAACAAACCGCACGTTGCTCCGAAAACTCATTTCGATTCAAATACTAAAATCCTTAAAGAAAGCGGTTATAATCCCTTGGATGTCAAGGACTTCAAAGCTCCTCTTGAAGTATTTTCTAAAATCCTTCTTCAAACCCTAACATTAGCTCAACCAAGTCCAGTCATTACGAAAATGCCACGATTAGAAAAAAGAAAAAATCCAATTCATCTTCTTTGGGCACTAGTCCTTTGAACTATATACCCCTTTCAATCATATTGGGGGAAGTTATTTCAAATAAAAAAGATTTTGTACCTGTTGTGCCTGGGGAACTTCGAGCTTTGAATACCCATGTTATTGTTATCCAATGACCTTCATCTCCCTGAACATTAGGGGTTTGGGTAAGGTTGAAAGGATTAGGGTGTTAGAATATGTAATAATGACTTATGTGGTATATTGGTAAAATATCATTTAAATGAATAGAATAACTCTAATATTATAAAATAGAGTTATCCCACATGCATCATTGTAATTATATCCTTTGTAACCATTCTCTATATAAAGATGTGGAAATTCATTTATCCCACATGTGTTATGGGATGTATTGTAATCCAAATCTCTTGGTATATAAGAGAGGTGAAGGAGACCCTTTTGGGTATGTGTTTATTGTAGTTCGTCACACATCACATGTTGTGTATGTCATTTGTACACACATAATTTGGTGAGGGAGCTTGATGTGATGCATATGTGAGGATGCCATATAATATTGGAGATCTATTTGCATAATAATGGAATATGCAACTCTTCCCATGGACGTAGCCCATATTGGGTGAACCACGTATATCAGTGTTCTATTGTTATTCACTTTTCTCCAATTTTATTTCATGCTTTATGTTGCTTGGTAGATAGAAGGATAGACTAGTAATGCTTTCCTTATTTGATATTGTGTTATAATATTATTTCATATGTTCACAATATTCTAACATGGTATCAAAGCAGGTTGCTATGCTCTACCTTCTTTGGTAATTTTTTTTATTTTCAAGCAACTTATGTTCATGATTTTACTTTGGATTTTCATTTTTTGTGGTTTTGTGACCCGATCTATAATACCCATGTGGTATTCTTTTAGATCCAGGCTCTATTCTACATATTTGAATTTTTTTCTTTCAAACTAACCCTTGTGGAGAAGCATTTAATGTAAAATTTGGCGACGAATTTCAGATCTTTTTTTAACACTTCTATGTAGTTTTTTTAAGAAATAAATTGCATATCTGAGTTCCTCTCGCAAAATACTCAATTTAAAAAAAAAAATCATCTGATTTAGTGTCCGAAAAGTGAAGATATCGTTGATTTAAATCAGTTATTTTTCAGAAAAAATTCATACTGACGGAAATATTGTAGAGCGAATATCTTCTGATTGAGCACCCGAATTTCTGTTATGTTCACACCTGTGGATGCAGAATTGCTTCTCCAGTTCCGAAAACAGGTTATAATAAAAATTACGAAATATATTGACCGAGTTATGGTCATTTTAAATTTTCCATTTTTTCTGATTTCGGTTTTCTGCTGCAGAGTTACAGATCCGTCATTTAGCAATTGTTGGGCTTCTATTTTTGTGAGAAAATTCAGTTTGTATTCATTTATTATCTTAAAATTCTTTTCATGCTTCTTGCTCTCTTTGCATTACGGTTTATGTTCTTATTCATCATGTTTACATACGTTGTCTTATTCTTGTTTATGTTTATAGCCTTCTTTACATGGAAGATGTTTTGACGTTTTCAGGGGCATGGATCTCTAGTATGGTAATGGTGACATAAAGAAATAAAACTATGCTTAGGACTTAGTTGCTTCATGGTTGTATTTTCATATGTATAAGTGATATCATTGTTTTATTTGATCAATTGTTTTTGCTTAATATTCTAACATGGTCTCACTCTTCTCATAATGATAATGATGATTCTATATGTGTTATCTTGTGATCATTATTTTCTTTATTTATATGTTATTGTTGGTCTTTGTGTAAAAAACAATTTCATAGTTTTTATAAGAAATCTCTTTATGATCATTATATGCTCTTACTAATTGATTTCTTGGGTAAAATAAATTTTTTGAATCTATGTGGTATCCTGGGTTGATCATAATTTTCTATATGTTGATCATGTAAATTTTTTTATATATTTTCATATATATCATGTCATGTTTATTTTGATCATCATTTATTCAATGTTTATATGGCTTTGAATAATCTTATAATCTTGAAATCTTTGTCATGAGCACCTTGTTCTTGTTGAGCAATTCCTATTATTTATATGTTCTTGAGCAATGTCATTTTATCATCTCTTATGATTTTTGGGTTTGTCATGTTTATTATATGCTTTACTCTTCGAAGTTCTTTTGTGCAGATTAGTTATCTATGTTGTGGGATAGCTTGCTTCTACTATTCCTTTCTTGTTTAAGCATATGATGGTTGCGGATCTCTGATTTTTCAACTTATCCTTGACTGCAACAAAGATGGTTGATGTTAAGAATGAATGTAATGTTGAATTTTATCATATTATATCACAATATTCTAGTAATGTTGTATAATGGACATCCATCTTCAACTGTTCATGCATCTTTCAGCTATGTCGTGAAGAATGTCTGCTTGGCTCATGTTTCGATGGAAAGACCATTCAGGTCTTGTATTCACAATGTAATATTCAGTAAGAGCTCTCTGAATACTGTTTCGATGTATGGATCCAGGGTTCTTGTCTTCGTCATATGGTCTATTGCAGAGTTCTTTCAGTTATCAGTTGAGTTACAAGTTGTGATGATTTTGCATCCACATGTTCTATTGTATTGGCCATACACCGTTGTGTTATGCAAACGTTCATCATACAACTTGGTTCGGATGCAATTTCATGAGGAGTGGATGTTGTCTTCATCAAGTCCATGAGGAAAAGTGTGTTTTTTATTCGCATCGTATGGAGCATTCTGGGAGTTGTCATCAAGGGGGATGTTGGTGTGTTTCCACCTTCCTTTGATTTATATTCTTTCTCCCAATCATCATTAAGGGGTAGTGTTAGCATATGTAATGATGACTTATGTGGTATATTGGTAAAATATCATTTAAAGGAATAAAATAACTCTAATATTATAAAATAGAGTTATCCCACATGCATCATTGTAATTATATCATTTGTAACCATTCTCTCTATAAAGAGTTGGAAATTCATTTATCACACATGTGTTATGGGATGTATTGTAATCCAAATCTCTTGGTATATAAGAGAGGTGAAGGAGACCCTTTTGGGTATGTATTGATTGTAGTTTATCTCACATCACATGTTGTGTATGTCATTTGTACACACATTATTGGGCGATGGAGCTTGATGTGATGCATATGTGAGGATTCCATGTAATCTTGGAGATCTATTTGCATAATAATGGAGGATGCAACATTTCTCGTGGATGCATCCCATATTGGGTGAACCACGTATATTGGTGTTCTCTTGTTTTTCTCTTTTCTCAAAATTTTATTTCATGTTTTATGTTGCTTGGTAGATAGAAGGATAGACTAGTAATGTTTTCCTTATTTTATATTGTGTTATGATATTATTTCATATGTTCACAATATTCTAACATAGAGCCCTATCCAAACTTATCTTTGATACTAATCTTGATTTCATTCTCTTACAAGAAATTATATGTTCTACCTATTTATCCATTGAAATAGTTGCAAATATCAATTTCCAGTGCTTGTGGTTTGCCGGGAGGACTACTTTCTTGTTGGAATCATAGTGTTTCTCAGATGAAGGATTATAAGACCAATTGGGGCATTTTTTTGGAAGGGAAATTGTGGTTTATTGACCTAGATTTGAAAATTTTGAATGTCTATGCTCCATATAAAAATAGAGATAGATTTTGGGACCCTCTATCAACCTTAGTCTTGTTGAATTATGAAAATCTTATTTTGGCAAGACATATCAAGTTTACTTTATCCCCAGCTGAGATATGGGGTCTAAATGCCAAACTGGATACGATGGCACTCTAATTTATGAATATTCTATAAAGTTTTGATTTAGTTGATATCTCCCCACCAGTGCTAGAACTAACCTAATCCAATGGTAGAAGAGGGAAGGATGGCATTCACAAAATAATGGACAAATTTGCAGTTAAGTCATCATTGATTCAGAGTTTTAACAGGCATGGAACTTGGGTGGGTATGAATAAATTCTCTAATCATTGGCCCATTTTCCTCCAATTTGATGCATCTTCCCCTAAGCAAAACTTTCCTTTCAAGTTTAATAACTCTTGGCTTGAAAATGAATATTTATGTATTTTTTTTCATGATACTTGGTTATCCTACAAATTTGATGAGTCTGTCAATCCCCAGAGAAATACTGGAGGTGGGAACGATATGCAGTTGGCTACAACTGAGGTTGTGGTGAGGTCAGAAGTTTACCGGATGTGATGGTGTACAAATCCGATATTTCAGTTGTAGAGGGAGGAGGTGGTAGGTACAAAAAGGTGTCAGTCAAAAGGGTACTGGTAAACAGGCCTGGAGCAACGACGGACAGAGAGGGGATGGATACACTATTGATGGTGGTATAGATGGTAGGGAGGACATGTTCTAGAGTGGTTGGTCCTTAATTATTGTAGTACATCAATTGGTCGATATTCACAATCTTCTCATTATGGGGGAACATCAGAAGTTGGAAGATGGTAGAAGCAACGACATGCATTGCGTGCATGTAACTATGTCCAAGGAGGAGGTTGTAATCTAGTTGTGAGTTCACAACCTCGATGTCAATCAACACAGTTTTTTCGGCCAACTCAATGGGGACATTCATGAGAGTGCCTTGTGGTTGGGTAGCGCGACCACCATAAGCAAGAAGGGAAGTGGGTGAGGGTTGAAGGGTTAGGGATCCGAGATTATGCTAAATCAAGGTTGACATGACACAAGTGGATGCACCCTCATCGATGATGTCGCTGATGAATGACCAAATTTCAAATAGTGATAGGTACCTGGAAGGCTACGGATGAAGGCATCTGAGGTTCTCCTTGATCCAAGTCAAAAGTGATCAACCTGGAATCAGAGGGGTCGGTGACACCTAAAGAAGATAACAAGGCTTTGTGTTGTGAAGGAAAAGTTCTGAAGACTTCCAGAGTGCACATGGAAGAGGGAGATAGGGCCAAGTCATCGACGATACTGTAATTGAGAATGAATCTAGTAGTTGGTTTGTTCGCAACATGACATAAATGGAACTGAGGTCGATGAAACCTAAAGCAGATAACAAGGCTTTGCGTTATGAAGGAAAATTTCTTAAGACTTCCAGAGTGCACATGGAAGAGGGAGACTGGGCCAAGTCATTGATGATATTGTAATTGAGAGTGGATCTAGTAGTGGGTTTGTTTGCAACGAGGCATAAATGGAACCTAGGGACTTTGGTAGTCCCGTCCATGGGGGGTCTTGACAACTGTATGAACATATAGAGAGTAGTGGAGGTAGATTCCTTGGATGGATTAATGGTTTCCATGGTATATCCATATTGGTTGCATCAACTCTGTAAGTTGAAGTTAGACGACAATGTCATAAGATGATGGACACCAGGATCAAGGGGTTGAATTGAAGAAGTGGTTGCAGTTTTTTGTTGGTAAAATGGTTGGGTGGCAAACATACCTTGATTTAGTAACAGGTTTTATAGAACCATCGATAGAGGACCTTGTGGCATTGGGTTTGGTTGTGTCATAGTGGAAACATTGGTTTCAAGTTATTTCTCGGCTTGTAATAAGAGGTGGAATCGATGCATCTGGGGGCACTAATGTGTATAATGGCCATAAACATAACAAATGGTACACTAATGGTTAGTTTGCAACTAAGGGTTCTTCCCAGGTCTAAGTGGATGTTGGGGGGTTCTACGTAGGTTCATTGTCTATGTTGTTGTTAGGAGGGTTGGGTTGTTGACTGCCCCCTTGAGATTGGTTGTTTCCCTAGTTCCTACCTCTCTGTCTTTTTCCCTACTCTTGTTGGTTATTGGGGGTGGGTTGATTGGGGAGGTTTTGTTGAGCATAGACCTGTCCTTGAGGAACACAAGGATTCGGGGTCAGAGCAGGTGTAGGTTGCACAGGTGGTGGCTAGTAGGCAATAGCAGTTGGAGGGGATGAAAATATTACTGTCTAGCCATTACAGGAAGGTGCCAGGAAATTTGGTCCATGAATGTGAGGAACAAATGTAGGAGACACATATGAAGGCGTGGCTCTAGATTGAGCCACTGCGTGTGAAATTTCATGGGCGTAGCCAACTTGAGAAACACTATGGGCATTGCCATAGTGAAGTGGCATCAAAGGATACATCATGCACAAGTGGGGGAGTTGGGTAATAGAGCCAATGACTCCATTAGCAGCATGGGATGCCCCCTAGGGTATCCTGCCGTGAGGAGCCAACACGAGGAGCATAAGGTATGATGGTGTAAAGGTAAATCGATTAGGCATAGATAAGGTCGAAATATTCTACTTTTAGGATTTCTTCTTCGCCAGTTTGTGGGCGCTTGATGCAACATCCTTGGTGAGAAGGGGGAGTAAGGTTTTAAGAAACCAATTAAGGAATATCCTGTGATAGAACTGGATTTTACACAAACTACGATGACTATGCCACTCATGGATGTGATCCATGATATGGGTGGCAGTTTTATTTCTACAGGATAACATGATTTCCATGCCCTTATCATAATAGACATGTCGTTGTAAATACTAGAGGAACATCTAGGCTAAAGAGGAAAAATTAGGATAAGTGGCATGGGGTAGCTCAATGTGCCATTTGGTTGCAATACTAGTGAGTGTGCACTGGAATAGATAGAGTTGGATAGATTCATCCACTATGTTGTTGGAGGAACACCATACGTGGAAGGACATGATATGGTTTTGAGGGTCTTATTTCGCCTTTCACTCAAACTTAGGTATGTCTGAAGGAAGTTTGGTAGGCATGGGAGGCCACAATGGGTCATGACGAATGGGGTCATTTGTTAACCTCCCCGAATCTGATAGGTTGAGACTAGCCATTAATGGCAAACTAAGACCTGGACTAGTTCTGGGAAGGCCAACAATGGTGCTGGGGTTGGTGGGCATGTAGTTACCAGGAGAAAATGGGGGTTGGTAGGCCTGACTTCCAATAGTAGAATTAGTCACTGGGATGGTGTGAATAGATGGAATAGTGGTAGAAGGGGAAGTTCCCCAATGCACGAATGTGGGAATGGTGTAAACCATGGTAGTTGGAGTGGGGAAAACACTAGTGGGTAGTGAACTAGAAGCAGTGTGTGTGGTGGTGAGGGTACCACTAGAACTAGAGCATGTAAGTCCAATAGAAGGGAAATACAATATGACAGGTAGAGAGTTCATAAGTCCACTACCAATAATCCCCCCTGAAATGGGTTGGGAGGTGCACCATCCATGGGGCTAGATGGGACATTGAACAAGGTAGGTTTATATTGATAGGAATATGAATCTAAATCGGATGCAATGTATGGCTCTGAAGGTGGTGAATGGAGCCAAATATGGGTCCGACAATGACGGTTCAAGGAATCGAACTGAGGGGTATTCCCCCTAAGTCACTTAGAGTAGCATGGTGGATAAATGGCTCTGTGATGGTGTGCTATATGGTGAATGAAGGATAAATGGTTGATAGCATGGGCTCAAAAATCTAGCTACAACTGAATGTGCAGAAGGAGAACTAATAAATGGTGGCACACAGGCCAAAAAATAAAACTCTAAAATCAAACTACAATAGTGTGTCACAATAGGCAAGTTGACAATAAAGAGGCCAGAAATCCAACAAGTAGCACTACCTATGAAGAAAATGACGCACTAACCTATGGGGTATAAGTGCAATACAAATCCTAGCTACAAGATGGAATCCCCTCACAAATCGTATGCTCTATTGGGTGGTGAAATCCGCAATAAAACAATAATAAATGGAAG
>LPNX011116497.1:0-60912 GCA_001517045.1 Pseudotsuga menziesii | reverse complement strand
ATCATTTTCATTTGAAGATGCCAAAGAGGGGTGGAGCTGGAGTACCGGAGTCCTTCAAAATCCATATCCAAAGAGCCAAAATAGAACGACAAAGAAGACAACGTCTTGCAACTGTTGAACTTGATGATACACTTGATCATTATATTTGGAATGGGCTTGACACTGTGCAATATAGAGTCATTTTAGGTGACTGTGCAGACATTGCAAATCTTGTTCCTAAAAAGGAGTACGCACTAGTGATTGCAGATATCCCTCATGTATACAATATCTGAAACACTACTTATGATTGTGAGCCTTATACTTACCAATCATTCAGTAAAGTGGTTTCGAGATTTGTAGATGTCACAACATCACCACTATGGAGATTTGTTGTTTTCCATTCAGACACACAATAAGGGGGCTTGTTGACAGCCTTCAGGGGTAAAGGAAAAAAAAGGAAGCAACTTCATTGGTAATATATTTGCACTATATTATCAAAATTTTGAATTTATAAATCAATTATATTTATTGATAAGTTAATTAATTGTTTTATATTTTTGTTACAGGAAAAAGCCTAATGTTCGTAGCTCAGGCAGCAATCCATTCCTAAGTGATGATGAAAGCATACATGTTGCAACTCGGACACAGGAAGATGCTTATGAACCTCTTTTAATCAATGAAAAGAGAGGAGGAAAACATAGTCAAATATTGAGTTATAATGCCGTGGTAAAAAAATTAACATATGAAGAAAGGGATTTGAAAGGAGTGACTGTAAACATCTATCAAAAGCCACAAGAATTGATTAATTATCTCATAGATACATTTTCAAGAGAAGGAGATTGGGTCTTAGATTTGTTCTCAGGTTCAGGTAAACTTTCTCATATTACATATGAAATAATATATCAAGTTTTATTGTATGTTTTATCCTTCATTATTTTATTGTTTTAAAGTATGCTTCTTTATGCTATTTCACTTAACTTTAATTTTGTTTTTGGTGATTAGGTACAACAATAGCATGCTCCTTACAGAAAGGAAGAAATTGCATATCGATTGATAATGATCCACTCCAATGCAATTACATAAAACAAGTAATTAAGGCTATTCAAGTTCTTCCAGATGAACTGCAAGAAGTTGGCTTGAAGAAAGGAGAGTTTAGTGAAACACTTGTGGCAAAGATGTCAAAAGAGCCCCAACCCCCGTTAGGAGGGGTGTTTGGAAAGGAGCACTTTGTGGATCTTGCAGACATAGAAGACCCAATGGAAGAGGACATTGATGTCCCTGAGGAAATTCAAGATCCAGAAAATTCCAATGTCGATGAAGAATTTGGCATGCATGATATTGTCGAATAGTTTCATGTTTTGAAGAAAATGTTAATTTTGACAATTTTTGACAATTTTTTGATCAGATATATTAGTAATGTTTTGACTTTCAGACTTTATTTTAGAAATAAAATTTCTAAATATAATGTTTTTAATATGTTTTTTACAAATAATTTGTATATTTTTTCTCGACTTTATGTGAGTCGTCACTTTTCGATAACTAATATGAAATATGATCATTTTTAGAGAAAAATTCTCTGAAAATTCATTGAAAATGTTTTTAAATGTCTTTATTTTCTGGAATTATTTACAATTTTGTCGATAAAAATGCCTTATTTTGTACATAAAAATGTCTTATTTTATAGAAAAAACCGTGACAATGCTTGTTTCAATGAGTTATGAGGTGTCCGTGCGTGAGGTAATTTTGTTGTTTGTGATAGGGATAGTTGCTGATTTGTTCCTGGTTGTCGAGATTCGATTCCTAGCTGCTTAGGAGAGTAAGAGTTATAGCCAGGTTTAGTTATAAGAGTGAACTTGATTCTAAGATATAAGTAAGTGTAGTTCGAGTTATTCCAGTTCTAGTGAGTGAGGGTTATTTGACGAATCGTAAGCAGCATCGATCAATCAATTTTGTACATGTTGTATATAACAACGAGTGCACATTTCCACTCTGAATCGATGAGAACAATCGAAACGAATCAATATTGAAGAGCGAAGAATGTATTGTATATAGAGACAGACGCATATTTATCCTTCCCTTCACAAGTTAAGTAAAGTCTCTGTCGACCCTTACCTTCTCTGCGTGAAGGAAAGTATCTAAGGACCCTCTGAATTTAGGTCTAATTGGAGATCTGTAATCTCCGCTGACCGGACATTTCATTTCTCCGCCCACCGATTAAACAACATTTATATTCAGCGGTCTAGGTAAGGAACTAAGTAAGGTATCTAATGTTCCCCTTTAATGAGTAGATGCTTCGTCTAGCATTTTGATGGAAACAATATACTCGAACTGGCGCTACGCCCCCGGATACCAAATGAGAAAGCGTAATCACATATATCACGAAAGACAGAATGCCTGGATTATAAATGAGTATACATCTCGTGTCATTCAGGCGGGGTTCAATATCGATTTAAATTAGCTCCTGTCGTGGATTCTTTACCTTCTCTATATTCTTCTCTGGCTGGCTTGAATGGAAGGCTGCATTACCCACTTACTGAACACGCACGAAAGGAAGGTAAGGAACTCACTACACAGGATGCGAAGGGAATAAATGGAAAGGAATATTGATTGGCATACCCATCGCTAGAGGGGATCGCACAGAGGGAGCCTACCTACAAAGACAATGGTATAAGGCTAGATAAAAGACATGCATTGACTCATCACTGAACAAAGTGAAGGAAAGGAAAAAAAGATTAGGGCATACCGAAGTTAGCCATCCCATTACGAAGGTTGAGGGCTTGCATCAGACAATACCGAAGCTTAAGAGAGCGCAGTCATCCACGAATACACCTCGCCTCGAGACAGAGGATCGCACACATAAGAGATGAAAACAGATAAAACACTAGTCTCTATAGATATGCGTAATAAGATCTTGATCAAGCAATACATAAGCGATAATAAAGCAATACAGACGCAATAACAGAGCAGTCGTAATATATTATTTATGGCGTAATAAGCTTATTCTATTATTTAAGTCATTTGACTTTTACTTAGATAGATACCAAAAAAAGACTTCTCTCCGAAACCCTCTAAGATTGAAAGCCATTAACCATTTGATTTCCCCCCTCTATTATAGGGTATATTGCTCTTGGCTTGCCCAAGTTGGAACGGTCTCTTTACTCCAGCTATCTCGGCCGACGAAAGATACAGATATATAGTATTTACTTTATGGCATGACAGCCTTTACCATATAATAAGAAACAGGCCCTAGTATCTCTTACCGTAAATATAGCTTTATCTCTTACCCTTTAAGGAAACAAACGAGACCTTGACCTTCTGTTCTCTCTGACCCTGCCAAGATTTATATTAATAGGACTTTAACGTAAGACCTGGGGACATTGGTTCTAACCTACCCGCGATATCTTCAAGAGGGGGGGGTAAGGTGGTTCCGTGGCAGGCCCGGAAATGGCCTATGAGGCGAAGTGATATATATTTTGATGCCCTGCCCCATAATAGCAATGGGATTTGCTCGGTAGGGATTTCGCCTACCCCTTTACCCCCTTGCTGTCTATCACACAAGTGATATAAGGGGTGGTCCAAAGCATGCTTCGACTGATGGGTATCGAGGACTCAGCTTGCTTGCTCTTTTCCTGGCCTGGCTACTGATGCTTCCCTTTGGGGGATAATAAGTAAAGAATAGAAAGGAAGTAGGGTCCGTGTAATTCCATAGGGGATTTACTATACTATATTATTAATACAACCATCCCATTTTACAATGGTTCGGAACTGACCTTCCTAACTGAGCGAACCAACGGGCCATTTTATATCTCTTGCCACTGACCCGTACTGCCGTGGGAAAGCGGTGCTTGGTAGGAGCCCACACCCCTTCTTCTGTTTTGGCTCATACCCCACCCTCGCGTGCATTCTGAAATAATGCCCTTTCAGACGCTTTGGCTATGTCTCCCTTACTTGGTAAACAGCTCCCTTCACACGTATCCTATCTATGGTTTTTGTGCTTGGACAATACTGGTTACTCCTAACTCCTTGGGGGCTTTGATCCACCTCTGGGGCTATTATGAGTCCCCCCTACATAGATAGATATACTTTCTTTATATATTTTATACACTAAAATGGTTAAAAGGAAGGATTATGGAATCAGCAAGTATTTATTCTATATAAGATACTTCTCTCTTAGATATCAGGGACTTCAATGTAATTCATTATATATGCATATATAAATATCCCATTTTACTATATTGACTTTCTTTATAGTAGATAGATGGACAACAAAAGTCCTCCCTGAAAGGTCGAATTGCCTTACTATGCTATAGTTATTCTTGGCTTGGCTGTGGCCCCTAAAAATATTGGGCTTGGGTTGCCCTTCAAAGAGCGAAAGGATGGGAGTGTAGGTTCATTCGGTGCGTAGAGTCGGTCTGCTGTTGGCATTTCCTTTCCTTATCTATGTGAGCACATCTTAAGCGGCTGCTCGTTTTTGGCTAGCTATTACGTGGAGCATAAAAAATAGTTCCCGAATATAGGGTTACCCTTACAGGTTCACCCTTTTAGTTTTAACCGGATATAGGTTAACGAGGTTCACCCTTCTAGTAGTCCGTAGTTACAATAGTTACAACTACCTCCCCTCTATGTAACAGTATAAATATATAAGCATCTGTCATTGTAACTAGAGGAGAGTATTATAAAGGATCCATAAAGACTAATTATTGATAGCTCTATAGTTACTTCGATCGCTTTATCCTCCATCTACGTGCTAAAAAATCTAGATGGTATAGTATGGTATAGTATGGTATATTGTCGCACTACTAGTAACTATATTGCATTCTAATATTTTAGATTACAACATTGGCTCTTTCGCTGGTAGTACCAATCGATGACATGCATTGTATAGTAGATGCATGCGTAGATGCTGAGTGAGAAGGATATAAGCAATTAGTGGTAAAGGAAGTTTCAAAATGATTTTAAGAACTAAGCAAGAAGGAACCGACTAACCCTTGCGCAGGCTAAGGCATAGTTTTTGACAGAATTCCATGAGAAGTGATTGGATTAAGTACCCTTGGAGATCAAAAAATTTATTGATAGGAACAACACATGACCATAGAAGAAGATGAGAAGTTCTTGTCGAAGCTTATTAATGTAAATAGAATGAACTTGTACGAGAATGGTGTGATAAAATTACAGACGAATTCTGCAAAAAAAAAACCAAGCAATTGAGGAGCGTACATCCCTGGATTACGTGATTATTAACATAAACACATTACAGTTTATTATGCCAATTGCTAAACTTATTGCACAAGTTCCTTATTTATAAAGGAGTCGATCATATCATAGAAGCAAGACCACCTCTCATAACATTGTGGAACACCAACTATAAAAAGCAGGAAGAGTGGGAATAATAAGGGTTTCTCCGTTATTGTTGACCTAGAGTAGAGTTAGGGCCGGTGAGGGGGGGTTACTACTCATGGAATTATTCTATAGAATAAAAGTCCTAGTCAATGAATGAAGAGATCACTTCGTGAGTGGAAAAGGGAGAAAAGCCTGGCACATACAAGCAATAGAAGGAAGGTATAAACATACAAGCAATAGACGGAAGGTCTCATTCATCGGTCTGCTCAGGTTTGGAGAGAGGTCTGCTCAGGTTTAGAGTAGAAGTTCCTTACCTTACTAGCCAAAGATTAGTTGATGTCCTTACCTTGAGAAACTATATAAGAAATAGAACTGGTCACCATGAAGTCGGGATCGCCTTTGTCCAAAGTCTTTCTTCTAATGTGGAAATCATGCCATGCCTTTTTTCACAAATTCGCAATTGTCTGATGGTACTATGCTAGGAACCAGTTTTCTTCCAGTTCCATTAGTTCTTTGATGCGATTCTTAATAGAGACTTCCCTCCTATAGGAAAACGGAGAGATTATGTAAATCCTTCCTCTTCCTGTCCTTTATTTCAGACCTGTGATCAATCGAAGTAGATTCAAAGAAGTGAGCTCGGGGGAACTTGATTCGAGAGCAGCGAGAGCAGCTATCGCTTCTGACTGACTCCTTCCGGAGAATGCGAGTAAAACTTTTTTATTTGGCGCACAGCGATTGTTTTTAACAAATAAAATAAATATATAATAAACGAACGTAGGTTTTTAGCCGCGTTCAACATAGGGCTCTTCCCCCGACGTGACAGATGTGGTGGTATTCACATACCAAAATAGTGAACTTACAAGCGCCTTCCCTCCGGAATGGAAAAGATGCGACGCCAGGATGGGGTTTGATCTGCTCCTTCAGAATGTTAATGCCCGCCTTCTTCTATGAAGCCCAAGAAGGACAGCCAAAACGAAAACCCGGTCAAGAATTTCAGTTAGTTCGCCATTCATTTACTTAACACAAGGCTAATTAACTAGATAGATTCTGCAATGTCAGGAAAGGCATGAATAGAGATCTGTTCCCTCGAATCATGTCTTTCTACGCTCAACAAACACACAAGGCAAGTATGTAGTAGTACCCGCACTATTGGATCAAGATAAATTACATGCTTTCTCTATAGCCTTACAGTTTTGATTTTGAGTTGAGGACTGAATATTTGTCCATTGGTAAAAGGGCATCTCCCCCACTGTAGGGTTGGTGTTCAGAGCCCAGGGGAGGCATATTTCCGGGCCCGCAGTATGGATTCTCTTCTTCTTTTCTTCGCCTTCCGGTTGAAGCATCTGACTCAAATATTTCCAATTGGGTCGATCGCGTGGCCATCGTCGAGGTAAGTCGAATGAAACAAGGAGAAGAAAGACAATTATGCTGGGCAGCCCACCAAGTATAACGGTGTTTAATTTCTCTCAGCACCCCTGGACAGTCGTAACCCTCTGTATGGCGGCCTCCAGGAGGGTTCCAGCCGCCTCCACACGGTCAAATGTCACGTGGAAATAGTAGACACGTGATATCTTATAAGCTTAGTTTAAACAAGTTGATCGGAGCATGCGCTCTGACTTGGAGGGTAGGCAGGGGCTAAATTAGTTCGGGGCGACTCGGCCGGACTGAGGTGTTCAAAGCACCCAGAATGTTAAGCTTTTATCCTAGCCTTCTTCTGGAAGTTTTAATAATACATAGGAGTGTCGCTGGAGTCAATAGCGACCCCGACTGATTAGAATCGTAGGCCAAAAAGAAAACCGGATACTAATTTGAGACATGAAAGCACTCGATCCCATTCCGACCTCGAGATGTGAAATCGTATTACGCCAAACGAGATATAAAGGTACGATCGATGATTCGAGTTACGATCCCATATGATGCTAAAGCGTAATTACATATATAAAGTAATTGCTCTCAGTTAATAGTCAAATTGTGCAAGGCATAATTACATATATAAATAATGACCCTCGCATAATTACATATATAAAGAATGACTCTCAGTTAAGAGACAGATCTAGTAGTGAATGGTAATTGCTCTCAGTTAATAGTCAAATTGTGCAAGGCATAATTACATATATAAATAATGACTGGAAGATCGCTAAGGATTATGAAGTACCTGTCTAAGAGAAACCGATGCCCCAAATACTTCTACGCGAAGTGGGTCTCCAACCGGAGTAACTAATAGGCTGCTTCACTCCCCATACTAAATCTAGCATAATTTCACGCCAAATCTAGCGTTATTACATATATAAAGAATGAATGGAAATCAAGAAAAAGTCATTGAAAAACGAGGTACGGAGCCGACTGTAAGGGAGAGGAAATCATAACCAAAGTTAGTCGTGTGAAACCAGCATCCCAGGCACTATATGTGCGTTCTTCGGTGACCCTCGGGGCCCTGGGCATAGCCGGGAGTAACACTTCTCATTTTGGTTAAATTCTACCTCGCTCTCTCTTTGGTTAGGCTCGCCTCAATAATGCTCAGAAGCAATCTCCTATTTTCTCAATTATGAAAAGCGTACTAACATATATAAAGAATGAACAGCCTCCGCACTCCGATCTTCAATGTCATCCCGGGCGGGCATCATTGTAAGACGGGAAGAACACCCAATCCCATACTGACCTCGATACGTGAAATCGTCTTATGCCGTATGTACTGAGATTGTTCGGGAGACATGGTAAAAGCCCGCTCTGATATCTGAAACTCAAAGAAAATATAGTCAATATCTCTAGCGTAGCATCATACTAAAAAGCAAGAGTTTGATCCTGGTTCAGAACGAACTAGCGCTATATGCTAAACACATGCAAGTCGAACGTGGCTTGCTTCCCCATCCATCCGCGTGGGGGCAGAAATGCGTTATTACATATAAAATAAGCATTGTGGGCCCGTCTGGGCAGGGTACTTCGTGACAGGAAAGCTTTTCCAGGCCCCATTCTCTTTTCTTTCTCATCTTGTCAAGTATATTTATCCCTATCCATTCGTCCTGAAGTATGAAATTTGATCCTTGAGCTGCTCCTCTCACGACTCTATTAGAAAGGAGAATTACCTACCCGTCCAATGAGGAATGACTGGTATTGCACCAATCCACAAGTTGATGAGATCAGTCGAGTGATATCAGTTGGAGATGGGATTGCACGTATCTATGGATTGAACGAGATTCAAGCTGGGTCAATGGTCGAATTTTCCGGTTGTGTTCAAGGTCTGGAGGTCTTGGACTTCTTAGGGAAAGTAATAGCGTTGAATCTTGAGAATGATAATTACGGTATCGTGGTATTTGGTAGTGATACCGCCATCCGCAGGGTGAAAAATAGTAGACTCGAGGAGCGAAGCCCATTCCGGGCAAGCGGAACGGAACAAAGCCGCTTTGCTCAGAAGCATTGAGCAACTCATGGCCAGGGGTCAAATTGCCCCGAGAAGCGAGCGCGAATTCGTTACGCAAGCTCTCATGAGCTTGTCTAACTATTATGATCCCGCAATACTAATAGGATAGGATAGGATAGGATAGGAAAATCTTTTTATATTACATCAAGGTGCGTAGCTCTTTTAAAGGGTATATATTTAAGGGGCAAAGGAGGGAAAGGCCGTTTTTTTGACCTTACCTATCGATCGCTAACTCCCATGCTTTTTCACTCCCATTTTCGCCATTATTGCTAACTATGAAATAAAAAGGAGCGAGCAAAGAAAAGTCTTTCGATCTATCTCGCTCGAGAGCAAGAAGTACAGGAAGGAGATGAAATAAAAGTCTTTATTACGCCAAACAGCCCACTTGAGCAATTCGCCATTATCCCATTGATTCCTATGAATATAGGAAACTTGTATTTCCCATTCACAAATCCATCTTTGTCCATGCCGCTAACTATCAGTTCAGTCTTGCTCTTGGTTCATTTCGTTACTAAGAACGGAGGGGGAAACTCGGTACCAAATGCTTGGCAATCCTCGGTAGAGCTTATTCATGATTTCGCGCCGAACCTAGTGAACGAACAAGTAGGTGGTCTTTCCGAAAATGTTAAGCAAAAGTCTTCCCCTCGCATCTCGGTCACTTTTACTTCTTCGTTATTTCGTAATCCCCAGGGTATGATACCATATAGCTCCATAGTTACAAGTCATTCTATCATTACTTTGGGTCTCCCATTTTCAATTTCTATTGGAATTACTATAGTGGGATCTCAAATAAATGGGCTTCATTTTTCTAGCTTCTCATCACCCGCAAGAGTACCACTGCCGTTAGCACCTTTCTTAGTACTCCTTGAGCTAATCCCTCATTGTTTCCGCGCATCAAGCTTAGGAATACGTTTATCCACTAATATGATGGCTGGTCATAGTTCAGTAAAGATCCCAAGTGGGTTCGCTCGAACTATGTCATGTATGAATAATATTATTTATTCCATAGGAGATCCGGGTCCTCCATCAATAGTTTTTGCACCGACCGGTTCGAGATTAGGTGTTGCTATATCACAAGCTCATGTTTCTACAATCTCGATTTGTATTTACCCGAATGATGCTACAAATCCTCATCAAAGGTCCTGAAAGGACCTCGCCCGATGCGGCTTCGCGACTACTAACCTTCTTTTTTGCTCTGCTCAGGTAAGGCCAAGGAAATAAGTACTTTTTATAATTGAGCAAAAGCGAGGTTTATGCAGGGTGCGCCTGCTCCTTCTTTCCCTCGCCCCAGACAGAAAAAAAGAAAATGGTAGGTAGATCAATCGGCCAGGAAACCTTTCTTTAGTTCTTCAAATATGCATCCCCGGTATTCTCAGTGAGAAGAGGGATCTTACTTATTACTGTGTAGTACGGGACATTAGCTGCTATAAGCAGCCACCATTGATTGTCCAGCCAAGTGTAAAACCTCTTGCCTGAGCGTCAAGTACTGACGGTGACATAAATATGTCCCTTGCTGTCCGTCCCACCTTTATCCTTATCACTCTTGGGACTCCCCTTCACCACTACTCCACGCTCTTTCAACCACCGGCCGGCTTTCTCTCCTCGGTTCCTCAATTGCTCCAACTTATTCAGTTGCGCCTCGGTACTCCCTTCTTATATAAATAACGAAAAGAAAATATGCACATTCTCGCAGTTCCTTTATCCTGGGGCTGTTGTTCATGAGATTCTCCATGAGCTAATGGCCATGTTTCTTAATAATAAGCGTCATCCATCACCACCGCATTAGGTTGGGCAGTCTGTGTTGGTCTAACCCTGGCGACTGCTTCGTATCTCCGAGGGACCATTTCTGGTCCATCTCTGGGTGCCTCCCCAGCCTCTTAGTTAATGGAGGGCATAGGATGAGATAAATAAGAACTTTGCCCCTCAAGATAATACCTATAAAACACCCGGATCAGTCTACAAAGAAGCATCTCCGCTCCAGTCATTCATGACTCATATAAGGATGGATGATGGGGCTCGGAAAATGGAAAAGTATATTGGTTTTATGCCTGATATAATAATGGGGTTTTCTATGTGGCACCTCCCACTCCTGCTGCTCATGCGTGCCAAGAGGGCAGGCTATCTATGCAAGCTATGTTCATCGATCCCATTTAAGGTCCCCTGATCTACATACTTTGGGCTCACTTCACTCCTACAGAAATCCATCTCTGTGAACCCAATCCTATTCCACCTTTCGCCAAGCTTCTTCGTCGGGTGGGTTATTTCGTCAAGCCAGGAGGGCCACTCGTTGAGTGTTTGGCTGGGGTTGTGTTTCCAATAGTCCTTCTGCGGTCCCCCCCTAGGGCATGTAATGACGGGTGAACTGTGGAACGATGGGCTCAATGGGGACGGCTCGTGAGGTGATTTGATTCTTCTATATTGATTCATTATCTGTTTCAATAACTAAAATAAAAGAAGCACATACTCTTCTGTAGCAAAATATATAAGGCATTTATGTAAAAATAATTAAAGCACCGCATCCGGAACTTTAGGTTCCACTGCTCACTGTTGTGAACCGGGTGATTATTGTTATTATAATACTTTGGCTTGAGAATGGCTCTATTGAATCAACCTAAGCTGCAGGATTCCACTGTGACCTGAACGAAAGGAGACCAATCCAATAAACCGAAAGAGGCAAAGGAACCAACCTGATGGAAAAACCATCCTAGGTTAGTATTAAAAAAGAAGATTCACTCAAAGGAATCAGGAAGCGGCTACACAAACTGGATAACCACAGCCCAGCATCCCCCACTAGTGGACACTTCGACATTGCCAAATAAAGCTCAGAAAAGCTAGCTCTACCACGAGGATGACCCAAACTAAGGTGCCTTTGATATACCTTAGTCTCCTCTTTCTAACTCTATGATGAACCTCTTAAGGGTGGTTTATGCATAAATAGAAAAACTAAGCCAATGGTGTAGTTAATGTCCCATCTTGTGGAAGTAAAGTAGATGAGGCTTATAATAATACTCTTCTATAATACAACTTCCATAGCCTTTGAATCATCATACCTACTTAATTTGGCGTTCACTTCACAAGGTGTATTCATAAACTTGCTATCCTATATTTTGAAGCTTTTTAATAGGTCGTTCACATACTTAGTTTGATAAAAGTGAATTAGTGAAGATTTTATATACACCAATGCTGCTTCAACAGATGCCGGAATTAACTCTACAACTGCTTGCTTTTTGGCGCTGCTTCCACTTGGCCACCAACGGGATATGCATCTGTGGTGAAAGGATCTTTCACGGGTGTTTCAAGTGCTTCCAATGAGGCGGTAAACCGGCACGGGATCTTACGCTTTCACCTTCGCTTATGTCTTTACCCACCAATTTAGCAACCTGTTATCTGTCTGTCATTCCACTCCTATCAATGCGCACACAATTAGTTCAAAGAACGTGTGTCCACGGTCGAGCAAAAGCACACCGCTTACCGTAGAGCCAAGATCGCCACCTCTCTCGAAAAGCCAAAAGTGCGACGGACACTGCACCGGGCGGACCATTAAAAGCATAACAATACGCCGACTAGGACCTGGAGATCTCAAGCCAACATGCACCCCTAAATCTTACAAAGACCCACTAAATTCCCTTTCCCTATTGGAAGAATCAGAACTTCTATCCCTCGCATCAACAAACAGGATCCACCTTAGCCAGCCTTAGCAGGACCCGACCCTAACTGAATGAACAGCAGCAGGTTCAACCGATACCTGCTTAACCAGCAGCAAAAACCATACTAGCTCATCAAACAGCAGCAGTATGTCAATCATTCCCACGCAAGACTGCAGACATTACAGCTCGACGACGAGCAGCCTTAACCACCTATAATAGGACCAAGCTTAGCCTCCCCGCTTGGCATGATGCAACAAGCGAGCTCCCGCCATACGCAAGAATCGTCGTGTGCCAGTCCGTACCTATATGTTATAGGAGGAGCAGTCGTATGCCTTCACTATTTATTGCTCACAGCTATTTATTTTCCATAAAATGAGGTGTGTACATACGCACTGGAAATCCTTCTTCCGGCTTACGAAGTAATAGCAATCTACCGACGATAAGCACTCACTGATAGTCACCTCTACTCCGACCTCATACCGTATGATCCAATCTTATCCTTTGCTAGGAAAGCAGGAGGACCCATAGCAATGAAAAGAACATAAAGTCAATAGCACACCCCAGCCTCAAGCGGCGTATCAATACTTCACTTCCAAGTGAGTGATGTCTATAAAAGCCGGCTGCATATGGAGGGAAAAGGAAAGGCTACTCTGCCCGCTACCAGAAACCATAAAGGCCCGACTTTTTAGAATGACGCCTATACGAGCTATCAAATAATAAACATCACCTCACTGGAATTTCAGCATAAAGAAGCATATAAATAGGTGGCAGAGCCGGGAGCTCCGGTGGTTTCAGCTGAATAACCAATTGATCGAGCATCAGCTTAATTTTATTTAATTGGCCGTGTCTCCGTAAATGATCCAGAGCTAGTGAATGATCAAGCAGCGGAGGTAGCAGTATAAGTGGCAGCCAAGGTGAGAAAAGCACCAGTAGCGAAGGTAGCACCAGAGTAAGAAGCAGAGGCGTCTAGGGCAGGCATCCGTGGTTTACCTACCCAGAAAGAAGCAAGGCAAATCCAGGCCAATTAACTAGCCAGTAGCATTAGATCTTGTAGATCCTGTAGATTAAGCATATGATCGAGACAGCCTCAAAACTAGAACCAGCTAAGTAGGCCACCCAACTATGTCAGTAAGAAAAGAAAAGGTCCCCTGTTCCCGAACAAAATGACCGGGTCCATCTGAGGCGGCCAATCGTAGTGTTTCAGTGTCTAAAACAGAATAAGCCAGTCAGCACTACGAGGGTAGCCTATTTGGCGTTAAGCTGAACATACATGACTTTCGTATTACATATGACTATCGTATGACATATGGCTCTCGACCTGGCTATGATAATGGGATCTTTGCCTCTGATCCTGGATGTGCTCTTGCCTTTTCTTCATCGACTGGATCAAAAAAAGGTTCTGCAAAGGTGCTACGCTCTTTCCCGACAAAGGAGGGGAAGGCTGGATCAAGAGAAATTGAATCAAACCCCGAAACAAGTACTGCTTCAGGTGACTTTGCTACTTGAACCGCTACCGGTGTGCTTATTCTACTGGTACCACTGTTGCTGTTGGATCTACTGGATATGCAACTGGGATAAGCAAATTGACCTCACGAGCGCATGTAAAAGCCATCATCGATCTACATGCATGAAACTAACAACATCTAAGCCAATAAACCACTATCTGGACTAGGTTCAACTGGAATAGGTACTACGCATAAACAACCCATATGCCAGCTTAATGAAGTATAAATTACCATATTATGTTCTAATGTAGCGATAATTTGAAAATAGAATATGGCAGCTTAAAAAGTAGTATTCCCCCGTACCTGTGCTACCGGAGTACCAGCTTTCGCCCTGCTCGCATAGGAGAATTTAGAACTCCCTTGAATCTATCCCCTGCTATTTGGAAATTTGAAGAATCCCCGTAATTTGAACAGCAATCTATTTTCCCCAGAGAAAGGACCCCAGAAAGTGTGATATTTGCTCAAACCCGGCATTCTATACATCACAGATCTATACATATAATACTAGCATATCTACGTGATACTTTGCCTAAGACTAAATGCTTGGACTAAGCTAGTATCTGAAGGCAGCTTGTTTCTCTGGACCAAAGCAATACCTTAAGGACCACCTATGCAAGATGGTAAATTGAGGAAAGAAAGGTGGCGTGTCAAGAGACCTATCGCGGATAAGAATTCATTTGAATCTTACTCTCCGAAGCTCCAACAGCATCTAACACAATTAATTAGTGGGGTAACTTATTTGTATGAAGCTCCAACAACATTGGCTAATAAGGCTAGTCAGTCCAGGTATAAAAGATTTTGTTTCATTGGTCATATAACTCCGATGATAGTTCATTTGAATCTTTATCTCTGATAAGCTTGAATTTGAATCTTCCTTTCCGAAGAGCTCTTCCTCTCCTCTACGATTAGATCTTCCTCTCCGAGACTTGTCATAGAGTAGTTATGTCTCTACAGCTTAAGACTCCACCAACAAAGTGCATGGAAAAAGATAGTCTCTTAAGGTACGAAGTCGCTTGTCCACATCAGGCAAGGCTTGTTTCCGATGAGATATTCCTCTCCTTTTAGTCGAGACCTCCTATTGACTAGCAGATGAAGGGCGGACCTTGATTGGAGATAAAAACCTATATAGCTAACTAGAGTTATTTACGAGCATTTGAAGTCATCGGTGTTATAGATCTCTATCACTAAGGTAAGGATCCAAATATGTGCTATATAAACCCTCTCCCTTATGGTCGAGCGACTTTGTCCCTACTGTCTTTTATATTATCCCGAGACCTATCTCGCTATCTTACTGTAATATTATTCTGAGACCTATTTTGCTTACTGGGCTGTGAAACTTGTTGACAATGTGGTTTCCCATTTGCTTTAAATAGTCTCTTATTCTTACATTCTATGGAGTTATTCTTATTTAATATATCTCTAGTTACCGAAGTCATACGTTTTCTTACATTATAGAAACAATTATTACCAATTACCTATGTTATAGAGATCCTTTGTTAAATCAAAGGCTACTTCCTTATCCTTCTTATTACTGATAAAACTTCTTTATTTGGCCTTGGCTTGGCTTTACAAGGTTATCCTGATTATTCTGGGCATCTGGGCTTATTTTACTTGGGGCATGTCTTTAGGTAGGCACCGAAAGGGAAAGAGAGCAATAGGAACTCCACTCGCTCAACCGAGAGCTTCGGCACCTGAGGGTCGGCACCTGACTGACGATAGGGCTAACGACCGATAGGGCTGCACCTGAAGATAGGGCTAATGGGCGACGAGGTACTCCAATTTATATGGTGGGCCTTTTACTGCGTGGATAGCATTGGTTGGACAGATCCGCCAGCCAAATAGATAAGTCTTTGGTGAAGTAATGATGTAGGTAGGTCATTGCTATTGATGTGGAGAGGTGCTGCTATTGATAGGGCCTCATTATGTTGGCATTCACCAGACACCACCGCTTGAAGACAATAAGTTTATTCCGCCCCAGCTATCTGTAGAAATAGAAAGATCTATCTATTTCTTTTATGAACAATTGCAAATAGCCGACGGGGCCAGATTATGGGCCGTTATATTTCGCTTCGTCGATATACTAAGGTCATAAGGCATATGAAAGTGCTTCTTTTTAATAGACTCTATAACCAAGAGGGCTCCTCGTACCTCCGAAGATCATTAAAGATAGCGTGCATGGATTGGATTCTGCACTTATAAAGGCTAAGTCAAGTAGTAAGACTCTCCCTACCATAGAGAGAAATGAACCTTTCGACAGAGAAATCTTCGTATCACTCCTCATATCACTCTTCTTAGAGGATTATTCCTCTCCTTTTAGTCGATACCTCCTTCCGTCGGACCTCCCTTCCCTTATAAAGAGACAGAGGATCCCTATATAAGGCGTACCCTTATTATAACGATATTACGCTATTTTGATTTGCTTTCGTTCGCTAGATAAATCCTTTCAGCCTTGCCCTGCCCCCTATGAATATTGGATCACAAGGGCCAAAGAAGAAACTGCTACCCAATTCGTTTACTGAATTCCGCTATATCTTGGCGCCTTCGTTTATTCTACATCCAAGTGATCTGAATTCGTTTACTGAATTCGCTTAGATAAATTATTTTACTAAATCATATAGAATAGAACAGATCACTTGGCGCAAACAGAAACTTAAAATGAGACACAATATTGGATGCAAGATGGGACAAAACATTGGATGTAAAACTAGACGTAATATTGAATGCAAGATGGGATGCAACATTAGACACAAAACTAGATGCAATATTAGATACAAACACGGGTGCAAAACTAGGCACAACACTAGGCGCAACAGTGGGTGCAACATTGGTCTCAAACATGGATGCAAAAAAAGACATCAACCGAGATGCAAAACTAGGTGCAAAATACGACGTAAAACAAGATGAAACATTAGGCACAAACATGGATACAAAAAAAGACGTAAAACAAGATACAAAATTAGATGCAAATGGGGATGCAATATTATAAGTAAAATTGGATGCAAAACTAGACGCAACATTGGGCCGAAAATTTGATGCAAACCTAGATGCAGCGTTAGATGCAGAATTGGACACATAATTTTATGCAAAACATGGTGCAAAATTGGGTGCAAGACTCGATGGAAAACTAGGAACAAAATAAGACGCAACATTGGATGCAAAAGTGAGCATGAAACTGGGTGCAAACAAGGATGTAACAAATGACGCAAAAAAAGATGCAATAGAAGTTGCAAAATTGGGTGGAAATAAAGGCATAACAAAAGATGTAAAAAATTGGGCGCAAAAATGGATGTTAAAAAGGACAGAAAAAAAGATGCAATAGAAGACGTTTTACGAAAATGTACAATAGCGCCATATTGTTCACCACAATTGAGAAAAAATTTCAGTAAAATCCAACGCTAAATCCAGTTTTTGTTGTGGTAATAGCCAAAATACATTATAAAAAGGAAACGATTGAGTATGGAGAGAGCAGAGAATATAAGATCAAAGGCTCAAACAAACGTACCTGAAAGAGAGATAAATGTCATACAAAATTTATTTCTGGGACATACAAGTCCATATACAAACGATCGCCATAAGTATTTAGGTGAATCCAACATGTGTAATTGATGTAACTATCGTGGTCACACAATATGGAAAAATGTGCCCTATCAAATCTAAGGGAGTCATGGCCACAAATGAACAAGGTGGATCCATGCTCAATAACCGATCATAGCCACAAGAATACAACATGGATCTATATCTCAGCAAATGTCATATCAAGTGTGACAAGGTCTTGCGTAACTCAAGCAATAGAAGAAGATAATGATGCTATTGTCGACCCAAGGTCTTCAATCCAAACCGCCCAAAGGCACGAATCATAACCATGCGAATAAAGGATCTAAAGTCGAACATGGAGAAAATAATTTGATTACCAATAATTGATGAAAACCGTTAACCAATGCGAGGAAAACCACCATTAATGAAAATGGTCCCCAAGGCATTCCCACTACCCAATAGCGAAGGAAATTGCCACTGATGACTGCAATCCCCAAGGCACTATCAAAAACTCTAAATCTCATTCCTAGAGCAAGACTTGTTGAAGTCGATAGGAAGAGATATGTTGGAAGGAAGCAATTAAGGCATCCTCCATCATCCAATATGAGGTAAGTCAAGGATTGATTGGATATGGAATTGGAACAAAGTTTTATAGCAACAACCGCCGAAAACTGGATGTAATGAATTGATTTTAGGGAATGGCCGACACCATGGGTCAAGGAAACTGCTGAAAGGTCGACAAAGGTTTAATCCTTGAACAGTAAGCACAACACAACAGTGACTTAAGAAGCTTTGACACGAAAGGAGCAATGATACAAATCTTCAATGTAGGAGACATTGTCAGATTCCCCATATAATTGGAAAAAGAGCCAACTGGAGAAGTAAAATATTTGAACCGCGATAAGGTCAAAAAATAATACCTAACTGTTGATAAACTCAAAACCGGTGCTTTGTTTAAGGAGACCAGACATGTTGCCATGATAAAAAGACATGTGATGAACTTCTCTTTCCCTCTTTCTAGTAAAGGTTTAACAAGTCCAAGAAAACAAACTTAGAAACTTCTTCATTTTTTACAAGCTTAGAGAAGAGACATAAAAATGCTTGATAAAAAATTGATCTGTATATTTTACAAGCCTTAATTAGTAGATGCTCGATGATTTTTTCATAGTTTTAAGAGTCTGGTAACTCCAAAGAAGATTTCGGGGAGGGTGATTTTTCGTAAATTTAGTCTCCTAAACCCGAAAAAATATAAAACAATACAAAGGAGAACTCTCGTAGCTTTTGAAGAACTAAGACATACATTTTTCGTACTTAGTCGGGAGGGTCCAAAAAAGGGGTAAACTATCATCCAACCGACGATTCATTCACAAGCAAGCAGAACGCTTTAGTTTTAACGAGTGTGAAGGAATGCATGATCACTAATAGAGTTCCATTTATTTACAAAAATGGAAAAAAACAACAGTAAACTTGATGCTTTGTACTTAGGTTTTAACGAGCATGACAATGACATAAAGAACGCTCAGAATATTTTTCATGTTTAGGTCCAGAGCATGAAAAAGAGAAAACTAATATCGACAAGGTTTATTTTTTCGTAAGTTTAGTCCTCCATGCTTGGAAAAGAGATAAACCTATACCTGAAGATACTCTTCTAGATTCCAGAGAAAATAGAGTAGTCATTTTTCGTAAATAATCCACATGGTTCGAAAAAGAGATAACCTACCACCGATGTGGATTATTTTTCACTTTACCTTAACAAATCTGAACAAACAAGTTTACTCGACAATCTAGTCTATTTTGAGGAGTCAGACTTGGGCTTAAATATAACACCATACATTTCCCGCAAAGTTTTAACGAGCCAAGGAAGTCAACTCGTGGCTTCCTTACTACTTTTAACAAGCTCGAAGGAAAGCAAAAAGAATGCTCTAAATGTGAGGAGACGAGTGTCAAGGGCATGTGAAACTAGTTCCAAGAGGAAGGAACATGCCTAAGCATAGTGCAAGGAAAGCGAGCAAGATAAGGACCCTCGAAGAGCGTCTCCTCCAGGTAAAGGGTGTCAAGTTGCAGCGGCAAAATGGTACAAGGATAGGCGACAGTGAACGTAGAGATGAAGGCTTATATAACAAGCAAAAAACGTGGAAGCCGGCATCACGCTCAAAAGCGCGAGCATGGTACGTGCAAATGAAATTACATTTTGAACAACAAGGCAAAAACAGTAAACAGTGGTGAATCCAACTACAAATCCTGTCTCCAAGAAACAACATCAGAAACCAGGGTTTAAATAATATCAAGGTGTGAAATAAGGACCTTCTCTATCAAGGAGATATATACTGAAGAATTTTAAAAAGTATTTTAGGTAAATAAAAAAAGAAAGTAATTAAGGTAAAAAGATATCAGATTTTTTGTATTTACTACATTTACTTATTATCGACGAAGGATATCAAAGAATCAGAAGTTAAAAACTATGGCAATTACAAATTAAAAAATGTAGTCGCAATTACAAGCATTAACGGGTGAAATAGGTCATTATAAAGAGAACAATAGATAATTACAATTTGAGATTAAGAAGGGGCATTATTTTAATAAGTTAACATAGAAAGTGAAGTTGCATAAAAAAGTGCAGTAAGGAATTCATCACATAAATTCAGCGACTAGAAATTGAGGAACGAATAATGTGACAAAATTTCACTTGAACGAAAGAAAAAATATCTTGCCTAAAATATCAAAATCAAAAGTTAGAACAAGCTAATCAAAACCTTGAGACTAAATTATCAAATAAGGATGAAAAAAATATCACACTTAAAAAATCAAAGTCAAAATTTACTAAAAAAATCACGAATTCAAAAGACAAAATAAAATGATAAAATTCTCAGATAATATCTTGACAAAATTCTCTAGGTTAGAGTTTAATGTCACCTAGAAACCCTAGTAATTTTATCATGGTCACAATATGATGGTCAAAATTGAGGGGACGTGACAACTTAGAATAAGATCCTCAACAAAGTTATGGCACTTTGATTTAGAGTAAGCCTGCAGTTAAGACGACATCACAAATAAAACGATCATAAAGAAAGGGACCACAAAGAAAACTGTAAAGATGATGTTAAAGGTATTACCAAATAATTTTTTTTCTAAGTATGTGACATCTAAAATCAGTGCACCTGGAAATTGGAAATTAAAATTTTTCCCCATCACAAGCCTATTACCATTCTCTTTATGTTTTCCAGGACATACCAAGACAACATATTTCTACATTGTGGCTTAAATACAACTACAGGTTCTTCTATCGAGTGTTTCAACATATTTATCCCATCTTTTTCAGTAATGCAAGTTAAGGGTTTTTAATGGGAAATATCTATAATTGAAGTAAAGGTATGAAAGATATTTTTTTTTAAATAGCATTAGAGAACTAAACTATAAATTTGTGAATAAGAATACCCAGTCAAATTAAATTGTAAAAAATTTCCCCTTTTCTCGTAACTTTGCTTCTAAAGAAGATAGCCTCCCCATCAATTCAACATTTTTATGTCTTTCTCTTTCAAGTTTAGCTACAACTTGACCAACATTCACATCATACACATCCACCACATTTCCTCCATTGCATTGCTACTTCTCTACAGTTTGCTCACTTAGGATGTTCTTTGCATGTTCAAGCTTGAATGGTCTGTCAGATAATGATGATTACAATATCTTGCATCGATTCATCTATCCACCATGATTGCACCCATCCAAAACATTGAGCTAGTTGCACTCAAGTTGTAAATCTATTTGGAATTTGTAATTGGTCTCACCCAAATCATAAAGCTAATTTTAAGCACTAGATTTAAAAATGTATGCACTATTAAATAGAACATGTAAACAATTATATCGTCTTGAAATCAGCTATAGAATGAGCGATACTTAAATATCTGTGAATTAATCGAGCATATTTTATATCAAAGAAAAATATAGCATTTCAAATAGAAACAATAGTTCATGGATCATTTCATGTCATTTAAACTGCAACATTGTTTTTAAAGATAACAAGTTTTTTGCAATCCGTAATTTGTTTGCACAATGTTTCTAGACATTGATATAGGATGGGAAAAACAAATAAAAATGCGTGTTATCGAGAATATTGAATTGCAATACCATAAAAACATGATCACATTTTTCGATAAAGATCTTGTTCGAGTCGAAATTAAACAAACAAATGGAAGCATTGATCGTGTTGCGAAAATCTCGTCCAGTAGAGATTTCGACTTCATTAAAGGAGAAGAAATGAATCATGGTGCTTCAAGTAGTTTCATCATAATAAAAAAAACGACCAAGAGAAAATGATAATGCTTCAATAAGATACAAAATGCAAATATTTCAAGAATGCATTATATAAATAATATTAATTACAATGCATTTATCATTTTTTGTACGTATTAACATTTCAAAATTGTTTATATAGTTATGCATATTTATATGGGACAAAAGACAAAAAAGAAAAAACAGACAACTGAACGTAGGACCTCATTTGCCAAGAAGAATAGATGTTAATGTCATTTTATTGTTAAAGCTATGTTAAAATATCTTGACATAGCAATATTAATGTCTAATATGTATGAACATGAAGAATGACAATGATGAGTTTGTCATGGTCAACTTGACACTTCAAGAAAGATTAGGTCTATGGATCAACCAAAGCTTTCAAGAGACATAGTCTTTTCTCTAGAAAGTCGATTTTATTTGGATCTGTCATTTGAGTCGTTGTGTAAAATATACATGAAAAAACACGTTAACATGGATGGCATAACTCGAAATATGCAGTTCTTCTTACACAGAAAAGATTTACTAAACATCTGCAGTCGTTTAAACAAAGGAAACTATCAAATTCATAACAAATATGAGATAGATGTCAATTTTTGGTACCAAAAGCATAAAGATGATCTTTTTAAACCAAAAGCCCAACAACACATATCCCTTTCATAATTGAAATCAAGACAAAATGGATTTTGGGAATAATGGTCAGGTTATCCCATAAAAAATTAATAGTCATGTATTCAACATCATGTACAAACCAACGTAAAAAATGTGTGTTTTTCATGACTCTTTTAATGTGATCATTCAATATGTAACCATTCAATTTCATTAATTAAAAAAAATCTCCACTTCATGTGTTTTTTGGGTGTGGCATTATCCGTTGTATACCCTAGTTGCATTTGATGAACAACAAAGTCGGGTGTCAGTTACATGGGTTTTTGCATCACGAAATACAACTCAAAATACTGCACATTGATTAAAGAAGATTATGCAACAATGTTATCCACTCTATCTTTATTTGAAAATAGATGCATTCATGGTTGATAATGTGTTGGTTGAGATGACGAAATTGAGTTAACTTCATTATCGTTACTATGCATTGCAACATTATTTATTTTTAAAATATCACTCTAACATATTAAACTTGACAAGAAGATCACACGATGCGAATTGATATTATGTGTTTGGCATGTAAAAAAGGCATGGCTAAAAAATCTAAATCGATTCTCCACTAGTCTAGAAAGAAATCGTGCAATGTACACATATTTGTGCTATATGATGAAAATATTTCAATGATTATGTGGTCGATGCAATAGAAAGTTTTTTCATTGATTTTACAGATCACGAAGAATTCTAAAACTACTTTCACAAGATTTGCGTTGCTAGTGATAGGTTTCGTAAATGCACATATTATTATTAGTGTTTCTATTTTTATATTTCATAAAGATTAGATATATCCACTAATTTAGTTTTTTTAATTTTAAGGATGTTAATGAAAGGTTGTCGCAATTTTTTACACACAAATCAAAAGATCAATTAGTAGTCAAATCATATCATTGTTATCTAACGACAAGCTTTTTTTTTCGATCGACCAAAAAAATATGTTCGTCGAATGTATTGTTTGTTGTATTTGTTTTTAAAAAATGTTGAGCCTAGTTACCAGTTCAAAGAAGTTCTGTAAAAAGCATTCGCTCGATATAAAATTGAGATTTTTTAATCACGACTCTTTCTTATTTCAAAATTTTTTTGAATGGATAATAAGGTTCAACATTTCTTAAGAGCACATACAATAATTAGTCTATTCGACGAACACACTTCTTTCGTTTATCGAAAAAAATGTTTGTATTTATGTAACAATGGTATGCTTCTACGGAATTATAGGCCTCTTGATTTGCAATCGAGAAATCGCAACAACCTTTCATCCACGTCTCTAAAAGTAAAGAAACTAAGTTAGTGGAAACCTCTAATCTTTACGAAACACAAATAGAACAACATCAAAAATAGTATATGCCCTTACGAAACCTATCACCAAAAACACAATTATTGTGAAAATACTCCAAGAATTCCTACGTATCTATGAAATCATTGAAAAACATTTTCTATCAAATCGGCCACATTATCATTAAAACAATTTTTCATTATAAAACACGATTGACAGTACATCACACTTATTCATTCTGGACTGGTTCAATCGAATCACATTTTTTAGCCACGCTCTTCTTAGATGACAAACACACTATCACTTCGCACTATGTGATTCTCCTATCATTTTCAATGTGTTAAAGTATGACATTTTAAAAATAAACTCAGGTTGCAATGCATAGTAACGAGAATAAAGTTACCTCAATGTCGATATCCTGATTGACATATGATCAACCGTTATTGCATTGACTTTCCAATAAAGACAGAGTTGGTAACACCGTTGCATAATCTTTTTCAACCAAAATGCAATATATGAATTGTATTTTATGATACAAAAACCACCACAATTGACACCCCACTTTGTTGTCCATCAAATGCAAATTTGGTTTACAACTGACACTGTCATGCTTAAAAATCACATGAAATGAAATATTTTTTTTATTAATGAAATTGAATTGGTACATATTGAATAATTATATTAAAATAATCACAGGAAACACACATAACTCATATTTGTTTATACTAAATGTTGAATCCATTGTTATTAAGTTGTTATGAGATAGCTTGATCAGTGTCTACAACAACAATTTTGCCTAGACTCCAATTATAAAATGAATGTCTACACCACTTGGTTTTTCTTTAAAGTGAAAATCTTCTTTATGTTTTTTGTACCAAATATTGACACTCATCTCATCTTTTTTATGAAGTTGATAGTTTCATTTGCTCAAAGGACTATAGATATTTAATTCATGTTTTATGTGCAAGAAAAAATCTCTATCTCGAACGGTTGCATCCGTGTTAACATGTTTTTGATATGCATTTACACATCGAATCAACTAAGACATTCAAATAAGAGAAACTTTCTACATAAGAGACTATGTCTCTTGAAAGTCTTGGTTGATGCCTAGAGCTAATTTCTCATTAGTGTTAAGTCGACCATGACAATGTCATCATTGTTCGGGCCAATGCTCATACATAATCATATGTCAATATTGTTATATCGAAATATTTTATCATAACCATAACAATAAAATGACATTAACATTCCTTCTTCTTGGCAAAAGAGTTTCTACATTAAAATGTTTGTTTTCTCATTTCGTCATTTAGGCCATATGAATATGCATAACCAGATAAGCAATTTTGAAATGTCAATACATACAAAAATATAAATGCATTGGTATTAATAACAATTAGATAATGCATTCTTGAGATAATTACATTTCGTATCTCAATGAAACACTAGCCATTTCTCTTTGTTGTTGTTTTTGAATGAAAGTACATGGATCATCAGAGTTCACTCATTCTTCCTCTAATGAAGTCAAAAACTCTATCGAACGAAATTTTGACAACACGATCAATGCTTCCATTTGTTCGTTTAATGTCGATAAAAAATGATCACCTTTGGCGAAAAAAACGATCATGTTTTAAGGGTCTTGTAATTCATGTCTTTGATAGCCTGTCATTTTCCTTCCTTACACATCATATATCGATGCTTACAAACAGTGTGCAAACAAATTGGAAATTACAAAAAAACTTTGTTATCTTTAAAAACAATGTTTCAATTTAAATAACATGAAAAAATCGATGGACCACTTTTCTCTTTGAAATGCTATATTTTTCTTTGATAAAAATATGCTCTATTAATTCTTAGATATTTTAAGTAGCTTTCTCTTTGTAGCTGATTTCAATATGATATAATTGTCTTCATTGTCTATTTAACAGTAAATAAATTTACAAATCTGGTGCTTAATATCAACTTCATGTTTTTAGCGAGTGCAATCACAAATTGTACATATATTTACAACTTAAGTGCAGGCAGTTCCATGTTTTTTTATGGGTGCAATAATTTTAGAAATTACAAATAAAAAATTTATAGTGAATGGTCTTGCCATATGAGTTTTATTCTAGAGTTTGTTGAACACATGAAAAGCACTGTCTTTGTAAAATAGATCTCGAAAAAGATTGAAATAAACTACATTTTTTTTTCTTTCTTGGAGCTTGTAATAGATAGAATGAATGTGAATTAGTTGCATAAAAAGGTTTAGATTCAACAACTGAGGTACAGTTATTACTAGCAACTCGATTCTTATGAAAGTAGTTCAAGAATTCTTCCTCAACTGCAAAACCATTGAAAAATCTTTATATCGAATGGACTACATTAGCATTGAAACAATTTTCTTTATATAACCCAACTGATTGTACATCGAACTTGCTCTTTTTGAACTAGTGGAGAATTGAATCATATTTTTTAGTCACGCCCTTCTTACATGCCAAAAACACAATATTGCTTCAACTTGTGTGATCCTCCTACCATGTTCATTGTGTTAAAGTGTGACATTTTCAAAATAAACACATATTGCAATGCATATAACGAAAATAAAGTTACATCAACGTTTTTATCTCAGTCAGTGCATCGTCAACCATGAATAATTTCACTTTACAATCAAAACTGAGTTAGTAACAATGTTGTATAACCTTCTCCAACCAAACTACAATATCTTGGGTTATATTTAATGATGCAACAACCCGTGTAATCGACGCTCCATGTAATATCTCAAATTGATATTCTACACTTCTTTGCTACTCAGATGTAGTTCATATACTCAATAATGTGTAGAAAGATGAATTAAGGTTGCATGCAAAATTGTTGTGCCCAAATGCCATTAAATATAGAAAAACCGAAGAATTTATACGATGGAAAGTTTCAGAAAGAAGTGGTACAATTACCACTGATAAACAAGCTAATAATACTCCAGAGATAAGTTGCATGCATGTGGTGCTGGATAGGTGAGGCAGTTGTGCTCCCTTCCTTCAATTGACGCCCAGCTACAAATGAAACTATCCCCCAGCTAAAAATGACGTTTTTATCGAAGGAGGTGTCTGGTTCAACTGATACTTTGCATGAATGGTTATCTCTCCTCCCCGAAAGTGAATGATCGATGCATGCAAAGGATTTGATCCCTCCAAGACCCCTAGTGAATTGATCTTCCTTCTGGATGCTAACACCCCCTGCCTCACGAATCCGTTGATAACTGCTCCGGATGAGAAAACTAGGAACTGGTAATCACTCAATGCAGTGGAGTGACTCTACAGATGAAGATGAAGCTGGTATGCGAAAGAAAAACTAGGATTCAGAGACCTAACGAATACTTCTGGGGTTTTGCATCTATTCCCTAGCTGCACACGTAAACCTGCAAACAATCTTCTTGTGGATGTTGAATCACTGGATACACGTGAATAAGATGAATGTTGATGATTGACCTGGATGACCTACCCTGAAAGAGACTAGGAAAGATAGTTTCACTGCCGAACCCTCATTAGCAGAAGACACCATCTTCAACCCCAACTGTTGCTACTTCTCAAAAACTTCAAAAAAACAATAATAATCATAGATATCTCTTTTAGTCCAATAACCCTTCTTAAATGGATTAGCATGTGCTTTTAGGGTTTGCATGTCAGCAATAGTGGAAAATGAAAGATTAATAATCAAGAGACCAAACAATTTGGTCACCACAGTTTTTTTCAAGGATTAAATGACCAAAATTGATAAATTTAAGTGAGCTAACTAAGAAAGACCAAGATAAATGGCCACTTTCGATCACGAGTTAAAAACCAACTAAAAGCAACCAAGATAAATGACCAAATTTGGTCACAGGATATCTAGACTAAAAATGTCCACATAACAATTAATCATTTATTTGGTCATTTTTAGTTGTCACTCCGACAATGCAAAAATTACAAATTTGACAAATGACTTTGTACATTTTACTAAATTTAACACTGCAGATGAATTCAAAGACCCCCATAAATTCTATGTCAAAATTTAGTAAATTCTAACATATGTATAATATATATTTACACGTCCCTATATTAACAAAATTGAACTAATGCAACCCAACTATATGTTAATTATATCATTTGTTATTCTCATCAAGATAGAGACCCCTTATAAGTAATATAAGTTAGGTCTCATCGTATATAGACATGTTTCTAAAGTGTTGAAAAATGACATCAGAGGAAAACCTAGTGAACTTTTTTGTAAAATTATTATGCCTGCAGAATCATGTTTAGAGAGATATGCTTATCACATCTGTATCTCATTTCTCCATTTACACGTTTCTATAACCGCTTAGACAATTTTTCCAAGTTGTGTCTAAAATTAATGGAAATTTCAACTCAAAATGGGCCTTTTAACTATAATTCAAATTCGAAGTCATCATGTATTAGCAAATGAAATTGTTTTAAATTTGAAATACCGTATAGGTCTTAAACATTTTTTTAATATAAATTTGGGTATAGGTATCATAAAAAAAAACTGCTTTTTCGTTTGTATTTTCGACATATCTCCCTACGTTTTTACTCAAATTTCGATCGGATATAACAGTATCATCACGTTTTTTCATGTATTTTTTATTTTTTTGGTAGCAAAGTCCAACAAAAGTATGTCAAATGGGTACTCATTGGATGCAGAATTTAATTCCACATCCAACGAGCACTCCAGATCGAAATTTGAGTAAAACACAGAAAGATATGTCAAAAATACAAACAAAAAGGTAGTTTTTTCTTTTCTTCCTCCAAAATTAATAAATATTATTTTATTACTTTAACTTCTATTTTATTAATTTTTTTAGGAGGCCCATTTTGAGTTGAAATTTTCTCTAATTGCATATTGGTCATTTCTCGTCAAAATCATCATCATGTCTTGAATTTTATACCAATGTGTTCAACTTATCAAACTTATTATGACCATATTTCATTTGACCAAAATCGTGGTGGTGTGCATCACAGACCCCGTTCTAGAGGGCTTCAAGCGACTCCCATTAATGAAATTTGGTAACATGACACCATCTAATTGCTGCAACTACACAGCGCCTCCAGAGGTAATAGACTGAACAAGGTAGGGACCTAGCCAATGCATTCGTAACTTACCTGGATGCTTGATAAACTTAGTGTCATATAACAAGACCAAATATCCTACGGTGAACTGTTTGTGCTTAATATCGCAATTATGCCATGCCTTCTGTCGATCTTTCACAACCTGTTGCTGGAATCCTGCGATGAAGCGATCCTCGTCGAGCTAAATCAGCTGCGCAAGCCGTGCTTCTAATCCCTCTGCATCCACCATGCCCGTTTCCACAGCAATGCGCAAGCTAGGAACGATGTACTCCATCGGCATGACTGCCTCTTGCCCATAAACCAACTTAAATAGTGTGTGACCTGTGACCCATTTGCAGGCAGTACGATAGGCCCATAAAACTACAAGAATATTCAAATCCCAGTCATCGCGGTTGGTGTTACATACCTTGGTCAGCACTATCTCCAAAATTTTGTTGAAGGCCTCAACAACGCCATTTTCCTGCGGATGGGAGGGAGTACTTCGCTTATGTTGTACCTAAAGCTCCTCGGTTAGCGCTTTGATCGTTTGATTGACAAAGTGACTACTTTGGTCGTTCACAAGATTCGAGGAGACCCAATGCGCGTCACAATGTTGTCAAAAATAAACCATGCTGTCGTCGCGACGGTACAATCAACAACGGCTGAACCGAAAGCCCACCAAATCAGGTAGTCAGTTGCAGTGATAATATAACGAGCACCAATGCGCTTACCTGGCGAATTGATAAGACCCACAAAGTCGACGACCGATTTATCAAATGGTTGCAAAGTCACCTGCGGTCCAGCGAAATCTCGTCTCTTCGCGATGGTTTACCAACCCGTTGACATACATTACAGCTCCTGGCATAGTCTGTGGCATCGTCATGCAACGTGGGCCACCAAAGCCCAGCGCACAGCACCTTCCAGGCAGTGGCACGGCCTCCGCAGTGACCTCCTACAATACTTGCATGTGCTTCCTCGAGAATGGGACCCTACTCATGTAGTAAGATGCATCATCGCAATATCTTATCATGCCCAAGTTTATAGAGTTGTCTTGCAATGAGTGAAAAATCAAAAGCTTTGACGACCAACTCCTTCTTCTAGCTAATCGACATATCTGCATGGGCGATGCCAGTAGATAAGAACTGAACAATGGGGCCATAATAATCGGCTGCGATTTCAACTCGAAATAATTGCGCATCAGGAAACCGATTGTCAATACTAATGGGTTCTTCCCCATTCTCAATACGTGAAAGATGATCCAAGCCAGCATTCAACCATCCTGGCTTTACCACTATTTCAAAATCAAATTCTTGGAACAAAAGCAGCCACCTGCAGATTCTTCCCACCAACACAAGCTTATTTACTAGGTATTGCAAAGCTGAATGATCAATGAACATCTTATAGTGTCCACCCAACAAATAGTGCCTGAACGTTTGCAGAGCATATACCATCGCCAGGGCTTCCCTTTCAGTCATGGTGTAATTCCATTCAGCAAACGATAACTTCCTACTGGCATACGCTATGGGATGATCCAAGTCGCCTTTGCCTGGTTGTGCAATAACAACCCCCAGCACAATAGAAGAGGCATCAACGTGCACATGGAATTCCTTATTCAAGTCAGGAAAACCCAGTATGGGCGCTGAGGCCATCTTGGCCTTCAAAGTGTCGAAGCTTCCTTGACATTCCTGAGTCCATTCAAATGCAGCATCTTTCTTTAACAGCTTCTCCATAGGAGCGATAATCATAGCATATATCCTAATAAACTTGCGATAGTAGCCTGTGTGGCCCATATATCTTAATAAACTGAGGATCAGCACAATCTTTGTCGAATCTACCAACAGACCTTCTTTGTAGACGATGTGCCCAAGTAAATATACCAAACGGTGCACAGAAAATACATTTCTTGGAATTCAATGCAATCTGATGCTATCGACACCGTTATAGCATTAATCGCAGATTGTCCAGGTAGTCTTTAGCCAAACTGTAGACGGTCCAGTCATCCATATAAACCTGCAGGAACTTCTGAATAAAATCCTTAAAGACTCGGACAACGACACGAGAGAATACGACGAGGGAATTTTTCAACCCAAATGGCATGGCGGTAAACTGGAAACAACCCCACTCGGTGACAAATGTAGTCTTATGGCGATCCTACTTCGCGATCCAGATCTGGTGGCAACCCTAAAAACCATCTGTGAGAAAATATAACTCTTGACCACCTACACCTTCCAGAACTTCACCTGTGAAAGGGGTCGAGAACGAGTCGTGCATAAATGCGTCATTCAATTTTCTTAGATCGACACAGATGCAAATTTCTCCCGTCTTCTTGTCTTGGACTACCATCGGGCTTATCCACTCGGATTCTTCTATCGACTCGATGATCCCAGCATCAAGCATCCAATCAAGCTCAGTTTTCACTCTATCCTTATACCGTGGGTTCAATCTATATGGCTTTTGGCAGACTGGTTTTACATCTGGCTTGAGCGAAATCTCCATTTCTCCCAAGTCGCCAAGGATCCCCTTCATCTCGAAAAACCGCGTGGGAAACAGATCCTGGAATTCATGCAGTAGATCTGTGATTTTGGATATTGTCTCTTTGCCCAAATAGTCCCCAACATTGGCAGATTTCGGGTTTATTGCCGTCGTGATGTCAATTTTCCTAATGCACAGCGGCTGGTTCATCGAGTATGTCGGTATGTCGAAATTTGTGCCACCGCGACTTCCCTTAGACTCTGGGATGTTAACATTCCTCAGCTCGTCGTCACCTTCAGGTTCCCCGAACAAGTTGTAGCACATCATCATGGATTGGACGGAGCAGTTTGCATGGGGATCAACTAGGTATGTGCCATGGGTGACTTTTAGTACTATGTCACGGATAATGTGTAAAGCATTACATACCTCGGCATCAGCGTCGTGGAAGTTAAACGTCTACACGAAGCAATCTGATAGCTCCTCCCAAGTGGTAATGGTTATGCACAACTCTGCTGCTACACACCAAGACCATGGCATTTATTCGAGAGTATGAATAAAAGCATGAACCCACTCATCTCTGGGTCGCAATGTCCATAACGTCTGACATTCGATCAAATGACTAGTGGGGTCATTTTGTCCATCATATCTCCCAACATGGTAAACCTCTACATCACCAAAAAAAACCATCATCAATCTTCAGCACTGCTCCCAGTCGTGGATCATTCGTTTGTGTGTCTACCACCAACGAGGCGAGGTAGCCCTTAGTACTACGTCAAGAGCCAATATCCTCTGCAGTTCCCACACCTGCTTTTCAAATTGTTGAAATAACTCACAAAGTCCTGGCAATCCTTCATAAATGGGCAACTCGACCATCTCAGTTGCAACATGTCGGAGAGACTGCATAATTAACCCATACTTCCGAAATGATACCTCATGCAATCAATTCTGCTAATTTTCTGGAGCATCATCAAAATCTGAGGACGTAGAACTTGCGCTGCACCATCCAAATTCGTCGTCAATAGTGGGATGGATGTAGTCCTCGGAAATGTTGTATCCCTGATCCCAACTTCTCTCGACTTCATCCTTCACTGGTTCAATATAGAGCCGTCCTTCCTGACGGTCCATAGGAGCGATGACCCTAACATCCTAGTTCTCAAACACCATAACTCGGTTTTTGAAGTTAATAATTGCCATGCTGTCATTATCCCACCCGCTTCCTAGTAGCGCTGAATAGGAACCACCATCTTCTACCATCTTCTACAACCTCTATCACATAAAAGTCAACACATGTTTTCATACCTTCAATGTCGACAACCAAATTTGAAACACGACCGATGGGCTGAACCTTCGCCTGATTCTCTAATCGCAGCTGCACTGGTGACCATCTTAGCGTTGGCTTCCCCGTCGATTGCCAAGTTTGCTTCGTCAGAATGTTGACATCAAATCCAAGGTCCAAAATGACCGAGTCAACCTCATAATCCCCAATCTGGATACTCATCCTCATTTCCTTGCAGTCTTTCTTTTTTGCGAGGAATTCACAGCAAAGTCCTTCACCGTCTTATTCTGGAGGTGCAACAATGTCTCGAGCTCGACAAGGGCGTATGAGTCCCTTTCCAGCGATAAACAACTCTTAAAAATCTTACGCAGAGTGCCATGCTGCCACGATGGTCCTGCTTCTACAGATGGGTCAAAAGCAAAAGGCATGTCAATAATTAGCATCTTACCCGGATTCCTTCCAACCGCCTGCTTCGCTTCGAAGAAGGTGTCTTTTTCTGTTGCAATATCAAATGCAACCTTTTTCTTGCCAGCAAATCGAACAAGTTGCAGTGGTCCATCATCACCAGTTGTCGGACCAACACGAGTGACAATCCCAACATCGATATCCTTCATCCTTGGTTTTGCATGGATTGTTGCAACTATCGGTCCTTGATGCAAGTTATAGGCTTGAGATCCCGACTGATTCATAGCTTGATTCATTTGTATATTCTAAGCCTGGGGTGGATTCTGAGTCGAAGTCTGATTCTACAAGGGGATCTGACCTTGCAGGGGTGGCTGATTTTTGCACCTGAAACAGAGGCTGATTCTGATTCTAACTGTTCTGCAACTAGAGAATATCGCAACCTGCCATTTCGCGATTAACTAAGGAAAATTTTTGACATTATGATCACTGGCTGCACAGTAATTACACTTCGCATAAGGACATTGTCTCTGATAGTGCCCGAATATCCAACACATGTATAACACTTAATGGATTCCCAACCTCGACCACTTCCTAGACCAAAGCCTCCGCCACAGCCCCTAAAGCCTCCACGGAATCCTCCTTGGGTTCCTCCCTGTTGGAACTACGGTTGAGACAGCTCCTCCCTGTTGGAACTGCGGTTGAGTCAGTTGCTGTTATGGAAGTTGCTGCTGAACATATTACGCAGCCTATGGCTGACTATACAGTGGTCGCTGCACCTGGCTATAATATAGCTGTACAACTATTTGCAGCTGCGATGCAAACTGCGGCTGAGCTACAAACTACAACTGAGGTTGCGCAGGGAGAAACTGCAATGGAGGCGATGGTGTGTATAGTACCTGTGCTGCTGGCTGCGCTACTTGAGCTGATGCTTGCGCTGTCCAAGGTTCCTCCCTTTTCACAAAGTATGGATCGTATGTCCTTTCTTGGAGCATATCATAAGCGCAGCAGTTCGTGTCATCATGTCCAACTGACCGACAGAATGTACCGTACAAGCTCTCTAATTTAGTGACCATCTTTTGCATGTAATCATAGTTCTTGTGTCAATGTCCATAGACCTAGCAGATACAACACCATGGTGCACCAGCACTACCCAACGGATTAGGGGCTCCTGATAGCAAATAATTTCGAAATGTCGGACACGTATCCTTGGTATGTCCGCCTGCATGACACCGGGTACACCAAAGATCATCACAATCCTCGTTAGCCTTTTTGATGTCTTACGGATGCAACGTTAGATTGGCCAGTTGTGCCTAAATCTGATTCATTCCAACAGCAGTTTCTCCTACGAGTGATGCTTCCAGTTTCATCGCGATCTCCAGAGCCTCGCTCTGTGTTGCAATCTTTTACTGCATTAATGGTTGTCGAATATGCGGGACAAGCGCTGCAATGAACCATTCTTTGTGTTGAACATCACTCATCTGAAAACTGACCTAAGCCATTAATGTCTTTAATCGCTGATCAAAATCCCAAATTGTCTCGTTGGGGAATTGTTTGATCTCTTTCAGTTCAGTAATGTACCGAGCTTCGAACTTCGGCTTCTTAAATTCCTCAAATAGCCCTATCCAGATCTCATCCAATGTTTTTGCAGTACCTCCCTGAGGCACTCGTGTGAATCTCGTAAACCATTCCAATGCGTGGCCCCTCAAAGTAGTGGCTAGCTGACTTTTCTTCACATCATCATCAACAGTTTATCGAGCAGTCCATATAGCTTCACATAAGAACCAATTATGTTCTGGATCATCAATGCCATTTCCATTGAACATTGGCAACTTCATCTAGTCGCCCGCCATCTTGGGCCTTCTTCCTCCTGCTGGTGCTCTATTACTAGATTGTTGTTGACACGTCGGGCAAGTCGACGTGGAATGCGTGTTCCTTCCTTGTGGTGGAGTAGTGCGCGGAGGGGTAAGCATGCTACTATTGGGGTTCAATCCTGTCGTTCTTCCGGGTGTATCCTGGGCTTGTATATCATCGTCGTCACAGAAAGGTCGCTTTGTCCTGTGTGGTTGTTCCTCACGGTATCGCACTTTGACTTTAGCAGGACCTTCTCCCGTCCTCTACCTCTTTTCGCGAAACCTTGCTCCTCCCCTCGTACAACCACTTGTTTCTTCAACGACCTTCATATTCTCGCCATAATTCATGCCCATCTACCCCTTATTTCCTTATGCATTCCCCCCCTTTCTGTCCCAGTGCCTACATCCCCCGCACACCAGAGGTCCACTACTCTTGGTCCATCTTTAGGATACCCTTTTCACAAACTAGTTGTTGAATCAACAGTTGTAGCGACAATAAGAACCAGCCACGAGGTCCACTGAAAATTTCTCTTTTTGCTTCGCTAAAATATTTATTGGTATCAACAGCAAATTCAATGATGCATCCCTCTAAGATACCATCCAACCATACCTCAACTGCCCACGATGCCTTGTTGCTAGTTTCCTGCATTGCCTGGATCAATTCTGGGGTCCATGATGTCAGCCCTTCTCCTTGGAAATTCGTCTTTCGGTTAATAAATTTAGTAAACCATTCTTGCAAGAGTACCGAAAATTCACAAAAGTACCACTCATGAGGACCATCATGGATATATCTAGCCAGTCATTGACTTCTCAACAATTTAGGTTCTGGTTTTCAGCTTCAGCAAACTCCCGCAACTTTTGATCAAACCAATCCTCAATCTTTGATTGAGTCGAATGCCAAAAACATATCCCCTTCCTAGTTGCAACTCGATCCCAGCAACGGAACCATTTGTTGGCGCAACCCACCAACAAAGCCTCATCGACAAGGGTTCCAGCTCTGTTGACGTCCTGCAACGCGATCTCCCTAAGCACCGACCCGAACAGGTTTTACCCTGACCAGCAACGTCGAAGATTTAGACGAGGTCTCACCCGAGGCGTTCAAGGGAGAGCTATCAAAACCAAGTTTCCGACAATGGGGAAGGAGGACATGGGGATCCGACTGGGGGGAACCATGACTTATGCGATCATCCTATATTATCACAACATTAATCATGAAACATCATACCGTATTCAATAGTCACAGAGATTTAACAAATTGCATTAACAGAGCAAGGAGAAACTAAATTGCATCATTGCATCAACAACAGAATCATAGCATCATAAAAGATCCACATAAATCGCATCGCATCATTATAGAAAAAAGCAATACTGCCGCATCATAACAGACAACAGATAGAGATTGAACCATACTCAGCACATCTTATATTAATCTTGCGCAAAAGTCCCAAATTACACAATCCTTCTCCAAAACTGGAGAGTGCATCAGAAGAAACCCAGACAAAATCGCAGTTAAGACAAAACAATCTCTAAGTCAGAGTGCGCCAATTACAATGCCAAAATCATGTTTTTTATCATTACAAAAATGGATCTATAAATAGGCTTACGCCTTCACCGCAAGGGTCCACTATTAACTAATTTCTAACCACTACTAACCTATTACAACAAAATTAGGCCCTCATATACATAAAATATTCAAAAAGTGGTTACTTCTCCGCTTATCATGCCAAACGACCCTTACACGATGTCGAGTGAACTTGCGCAGCTGCCGCGACGATGCGCAACTCACTTGCCCCAACTCCTTGCAAACACATGGAAATTGGAGAAGCAATTCCAAAAGACCTTGAAGATCATGATATGACTGAAGATCGTGATATGACAGACACACAAGAGCCGGTAGATACATTCCTTGAGAAGGAATCCCACAAGAGGAAACCATCATGAACACGAGAGCTCTTACAAGAAGCTAAAAGGTATGGCGATCTAGAGGGAATACATAAAGATAAAGAGAGCAAATCCCTATAATAGCTATGTGGCCATGATGTGTGACATCATTGATAGAGAACCTTCCACCTATGAAGAGGCTACAGAAAAGAAAGAATGAAAAGATACGAAGATCGAGGAATATAAGTCTATCATGAAAAATGACGTCTGGAAGGTTGTTCCAAGACCAGAGAAGAAGTTATATGTGACTTCAAAGTGGATCTACAAGATCAAGCATGACAGCATCGAGAAACACAAGGCAACGTTCGTAGCACGAGGCTTCTCCCAAAAAGAAGGCATAGACTACAAAGAAACATTTGCACCTGTGGCGAGATACACTTCCACAAGGACCATACTTTCGTTGGCAGCAGTTATGAGATGGAAAGTACACCGGATGGATGTGAACATAGCTTTCTTAAACGATGTAGTTGAGGAGGAAATGTACTCAAAACCCATGTGTGCAATTTGAATACCCATGTGTGCAATTTGAATAAGGCCTTTTATGGATTGATACAAGCACCAAATACATGATACGACAAGATGGATAAATTTATGATGAGCTTGGGCTTTACCAAGAGTAAAGTAGATTCAAACCTCTACTTCAAGGTGGAAGATGAAAGACCAGTGATACTCCTGCTATATGTTGATGGCTTGTTTCTAACAAGCAATGACGAACTCATTACAGATGCAAGGAGGAGACTTGCAATAGAGTTCGAGATGAATGACCTAGGTATGATGCACTACTTCTTAGGCATGGAGGTGTGGAAGAGTGCAAATGGAATATTCCTTGGGCAAGGGAAGCATGCAGTGGAGATTCTAAAGAAATTTCGAATGTTGGATTCCAAGGCTATGGCCACACCTATAGCATCTAACTTGAAGCTTATGAGTGATGCTTCATCTGAAAAGGTCGATGCCACGATGTATCGTCAGATGATTGAATCATTGATGTATCTAACAAATACGAGACTAGAAATATGCTTTGTGATGAACACCCTGATCCAGTTCCTATAGGATCCAAGACAAGTTCACCTGATAGCGATAAAGCATGTTCTGAGGTACCTAAATAGTACAACGGATTATGGGCTCAAGTATGATGTGAATCAGAAGATTAACCTACACGGTTATGTTGATTCGAACTCAACAAGTAACACCAATGCTAGGAAGAGCACCTTAGGTTGTTGCTTCAGTTTGGGATCTGACATGATCTCCTAGTTCTGCAGGAAGCAATTATGTGTGGCTCTAAGTACAGCTGAGGCAAAGTGTTGCCGCTTACTCGATTAGTTGGGGGCAGTGTGGTTGTATAAGCTATTGTCTAGCTTATTTGATCTCCAGTTGGATGTGACTTGCACCTTCTACAACAATCAGAGTTGCGTGAAGCTGACGAAAAACTCAGTGTTCCATGACATGTCGAAGAACATCGAGATCAAGTTCCACTATATCAGAGATATGGTGCAGAGAGGAGCAATGAAGCTCCAATGCATGACAACCGAGGAGAAAATAACCGCTGTGTGGACCAAGCCTCTTACAAGAGTGAAGTTCGAGTACTCCAAAGAAAGACTTAGTGTGATCTATACCGAGATCCCTCAAAAGAGGGAGGGATGCATTCTACCATAATAGGTAGAAAGACAGGTTGTTTAATTGTAACATCCTGGCAAAGGTCGTAGGTTGCTCAGACGTAAACAGTCTTGTAGGTTATCCTAAGATATAACATCCCGGTGAAGCTTGCAGGTTATCCCTGGATGTAATTAGTCCTGATATTCTACAAAGCATATTATCTCACACGGCAAATGCGACAAGTTGTCCAAGCTAGAAAAATCCTGGTGTAGTAGGTTGTTCGAAGGTAATCAGTCCTATGATGGGTTATTCAAATGTAAATACTGATCCCTGGCATGGTATGCAGGTTATTCTAATGTAATATGTACCATGGGTTGTCTAAGTGTAAATAATGAGCCCCAACATGGTACGCAGGTTACTCGGATGTAATATGTCTCAAAGGTTACCTAAACGAAAAAGATCCTAGACGCAAGTTATTCAAATGTAATACCTTGAGGTTGACCAAAAGAATGTAAAAATGTCCTGGTGTAACAGGTTGTTGGGTCGTAATTCGTCCTACCATATATATGAGATATACGAAGTTCCCACGTTGAGATGATAAGGTCATGAAGCACAATAGGTGCACCTAGGCGATTCTTTAATAAAACGCGAGTGGACAAAAGAGATGATTAGGATACGACAAAATGAAGGTAGAAGACACTGATTATTTTCGTGGCAATGTAAAGAAGATCTTAGACGCATTCTACATGAAGGCTTGCTCGAAATGTGATGAAGACCTGGCAAAAAACTAGGCCTACATCCAGCATGAAAAAGGATTGGATATGTAGAAACTTATAGGATTGGATAGTATGGTACCGTGATGATCAAATTATAAGAAGGTGATGGCAGAAGTTATGATGAAGACTCTATGATTCCGTAATGATGACGATGCAATGAAGACCTGACCAAATGTGTTGATGACTATGTAGAGAGAGAATACATTCCTAGTTAAAAGGGAGTGTTGATGTATTTGTAACTTCTGAAGATATTTTCATGTTTATTATCATTGTATCTTGTTGTACCCCCATTGGGGATGTGTTTTACCCCTTTACAAGATTTCTAAATTGTGTCTAGACCTTGAGGTACGACCTCCATTGTAAATCAAGGCAATAGTCCCCAGTGTAACATCATGTAATATGTACATGTAGTCTCTCGAGGAGAAATGTTGAAGAGAAATGGACCCCATGTAGATGACATGTAGGCTCGAGTATTATGTTTGGTTAGTGACTTGAAAGTATATAAATAAGGAGGCGCTCTCCCTCATTTATACACACCCCACACTCTTAAGTTCACATGAGAGAGAGACAGTCAGAGGAGGAGAGATAAATAGCCGTCGGATACTTGTTACTACTGCTTTTGATCATCTTACTATTATGAGGAAGTTTGCGGGGTTTTCTCCTTTATAGTTTACCTAGTGAAAATCTTTATGTCTCATGTATCGTTTATATCTTATGCATCATGTTGTACTTGTTAGTCTTTCAAATAAAGGTCCTGGATAACCTAATCAGGTCTGAAGAGAAACTAACATTGTTTTCTTAGGTATGATGAAAGTAAGGAAGCACATGGGGAGCACTTGGGTTGGATGTGGCCTACATTTAAGAGTCAGAACTTTTATCTATTTTGACATCCTGATGGGGTTTTAAATAGTAAGAAGGGGCTTTAGGTAGAGCAACCCTCCATATCAATTCAATGGAATGTTTAATGGCACAAAGAGGTGGGAGGCCAACTGGAGGTCTAAAGACATCAACAAATTCTAATAGTAAGGAGGACATCTCAAGTTTCAAGTTTGAGACTCCTAATCAAGTTTGAGAGGCCTAACAAGACAATGAGAGATGGATTTGTTGAGGCTTATCTAGTGAATGTTCTTGCCAACAAGAAGAGGGGTTTTCAAGGATTAGGACATGAGGACATAAGTGAGACTATCCTGCTTGAGGTGATATTGATGAGTACTGAAATGATAGATGGATTTGCATTACTCCTAATAAGGGATACCCAATAATAAATCTACACCGTCCAATGGTGAGATATCACACATGACTATATAACAAAAGGTACCACTAGCAAAATTAATTGTGCAAAGCTATGTTACCATCACATGTAGGTCATCCTTATGAACCCAACCCACTCGGTTAGGTGCAATGCACGATGTCATACGCAAACTTAAGCATTGAACAAAATCATGTGCTACCAAATTTGTTTGTAACTATTAGTGTCTAGAATAACAATCGCAATAGATTACTTGACTTGGAAATCATGTGTGAAAGGAGGAGCATTGGATGTGAGTCTAATCAGTGGTCATCAACAAGAGTGAGGGGTCGGCCTTGGTGGGATTGTTCAAAGGTATCAGATCAAGAGAGGGAAGTTGATAGTGTTATTCTTATCTTTATTGTGATATTTCAATAGTACTTAAAAATAATAAACAATCAAAAACATAAACATTCACAGATGACATAGAATTTACCATGGGAAAACCCTATATAACTTGTAGGAAAAAACACCAACAAAATCTCTCTCAGTATAGTGATAGATAGCAGAGAATGTCTTCACAATGAGCAAATTACATCAAACACCCTTGGTGTAATTTCACAGAGAAATACGAAGCATCCTCGATGCTATATCAAAGCAAGAGATGGATTACAAGAAGAACCCAGTAGCAAAGCCAGCACAAAATGATTTTGTTCTATTTGGTCACATGCATAAAATAATGAATGCCTTCAAGATACACTTCACTTTTCACCTTGATCTCATCAAAATCATACATAACAATTGCACAATATTTTTCATTCTTGGATTATATCTTTGACATCTAAATTCAAGATGAACTCTCCCTTCAACTAGAATCTAGATCAGTTAGGTTTCTAGCTTAAGTGTCGCAACTTAAGTGGCATCTTTCAGTTCACAACTCAAGTGTCATATTTTAGTTTAACACAAGTGTCTACATGCAAACACTTAATTATATCTTCTTTGTTAGCTTAAGTGTCATCTTTTAGTTTAACTCAAGTGTCGCAACTCAAGTGTCATCTTTTAATTTAACTCAAGTGTCACAACTCAAGTACCATCTTTTAGTTTAACACAACTGTAAACATGCAACCACTTAGTTAATTAGATCTTCTTTGTTAACACAGTTAACTCTTTTCACTAAAATCTTTCTTGTTAACATCACTGAAGTGATCAATTCGCGTTCTCGCTTATTTAATTGAAATCTTTCTTGTTAACATCAATAAAGTGAACAATTCGAGTTCACTCTTATTTAATTGAAGTCTTTAACATCGTTGAAGAGTATGATTTGAGTTCTCTCTTATCTTATCACATTTTATCTTTATCTCTCCTTGTATTCATGGTTCACTTGTGTAAACTTTAATTTATCTATCATATCAAATATACTAAATAAAATTTTCCAATGATGTGATCATCACACCCTACTATTGTTCCAAGTGGTCATAGGCTAAAGTAATTCACTCGAGAGGTGGTCAATCTCTACAAGGGATTTAATAGTTTATCCATCTCTAAGACCGTGGGTCACACACCATTCATGCTTTGACTTGCAAAGCATTACCTCAACACATGAGGCACCACGTCAACACATACCAAATCTGTCTTGACACACGACCTTAATCTTAACAAACAAGATTGTACAACACCATCACTTTGACGTACAAATGAATTTCCTCAACACGTGAGGTTTAACCTTTACACAGAAGGCTTAGTCGTGCTTGAGTCCAACTCAAGATTCTACGCCAAGTTTCTAGAGTCCAACTCAAACTCCCTAAGGAATTAGCTCGATGCACAAGGCATAATCCTAACACACAAGATTATCTTGGAGAATGTGTCATGATGTTGTAACTTTAACAAAGAGAAGGTCTCAAGGTGACCAACAAAAAGAGTTTTAGCAAGAGATTGGTTTCGTAAAACATGACAACCCAAGGCATTATGAAATGAAGATTTATGAAAAGTACACCACTTGGCAATCTTGGGAGAGGAGGGATATTTGGGTGAAGTGGGCACAAATGACAAAGTGGTATGAGACTATGGAGAACACAAGTAAGGAGACACTTAACATTCCACACCTAAAGCCCAAGAAAAATCTTTGTCAAGAGAGGTACTACAAAAAAGATCCAGTTATTTTCATAAAACAAATACAATAAGCCAGAATTAAACTTCGCAAGAAGGACCTAATTTAAGTCTTAGACATGGAGCTAAGTGCAAAGCTTGGTGAAGATCTCAATATATTGTTGAACTGACTACCCGAAGAGCTACTTGAGTTGTAATTATGGAGCAAGAATACTTGGACAATAATCCAGAGGATAAAAATGATGACATAGTGCTTGGCACAATGCAAGCCATCTGTTGATAGAAATAGTTGAAGAGGTAGAGGTTTACAAATCCACTACAATTGTGGCACCAATCATTTTGTATCCCTCCAAGCTTGAGTGATGCCTTCCATTTGCAAACTTGCAATCTAAAGTTTTTCCTCTTTAAAGATCTCATGAAAAGTGTTAAAATAGGTGGACATAATTTGTATCCGCGAATCCACGAGATGCCTATTAGTCTGACATGAGACCTTTGGGAGGATAAAATGGGTATTTCGCTGCATGGGTGGTAATGTCCATCGATGCAAACCTACAAGCTTGTGAAGGGCCAAGGCTAGATCTTGAATAACGTAAGCTTAGATTGAAGAATCATCCTCCTCTAAAGATTCCCGACATAGAGGAATTATCTTCATAGAATAAATGCCAGGAAATGTATTGTTATGCCTCTAGAAGAAAAAACTCTCAACACCCTTTGTAGTTGAACAATAAAATTGATGAGAAATGGAGAAAACATCTCAAATGCCTTTGAAATAATTAAACAAAAGAGAGTAGAAGAGTCTGGAGCCCTAATCAAACTTGTGGAATCCAAAACTGAGATGAGGAAGAGTCCTTAGCACGCCTCTACAAATCTACAGCAACATGAGAGAAGGGATTGCAACCCTAGAACCCCTCTATGATCTGGTTCATAAAAGGTGGAGGAGCGCATTGGAGCCCTAAGAAAACCCTAAGCGCATCTCTACAAGTGAAACTAGGGAAAGGAGGGTGTGTACCCTAGAGATCTTCTAAAATTGGGTCATAAGAGAAGGACAACAACCTCTAGCTCATCTCTAGGCCCAAAGAACCTTTAAAAACCCTATTGATTTGTAGAGCAACCCATCAAAAAATCTGACCTAATCTGATGTGTTTGTTGGATGCTGCCACTTATATCACAACAAGATTAATACTGGTGAAAAATTCTTAGTGGAAGCTCCTCTTATCAAAGCTTTGATACCATTTGATCTATCAGTGGGTGAGAACATACATAGAAAATAAATCAACAACAAACAATAATTACAAGGAACAAACAACCATCCTCTTTTTTAGTATTAGAGGCAACATTATATAGAAAAGAGTTGCAATTACATATGGTTTTGACAAGATCAAGACATTAATGGCTTAACATCTAGTGGAGCCTCTCCCATTATCCTTCATTGAAACTTGTGCATGTTGTAGTGGCTTGACTTGGTCAACCAATTTTGTTGCGCAATGAGATCTCTAACTCATTGGAGGGCACACCTTCTTTGGAGTGGCAATGAGATCTCTAACTCATTGGAGGGCACACCTTCTTTGGAGTGAGTGACTTGGCCCAAATAGCATGCCTCTTATTACGCATTCTTAGTATTGTTGGAAAGAGACCCTAATTCCTAAAAGTTGTCTGTAAAATTCAAGAATACACTATCCAAAAAGAAGAGATTAAGTAAATTCTACAAATTTTATGTATTTCCCTTGTGAGAAGGAGGACTTGACTTCTAAAGTTTTGTCAATAGGTTGAGCAGTGAGAGATTTTTAACATGTTATTATAATGTGAAATTTGAAACTTAAAGCTTGGTTACAAATTTTGGTTTTGTTCATTTACATTTTAAAACTCATTATACAAAGTCTTTCTTCAATTGATTTCAATTCTAGTCATCGTTATGGTGGAAAGACCATGATTACAAGGAAGGGGATGAAATGACCCAATACAAGGAAGGAGGAGATGGCCAAGACAAAACAAAAGATCAGGCTTCTAATGACGACCAATTGAAAGAGTGCATGGTTCTCTACGAATTATTTTTATGGCAGTATAACTAGAAAAAATATACCTTCAAAATTGATAAAACTAGATAACTAGAAAAAAAATATAAATTCGAAATTAATAAAACTTGAAATGCACTCGCTTCTAACATGATTAAGAGCCTAATTCAATGAAGGAATGGTTAACTCGCTTCTAATATGATTAGGCGCCTAATTCAATGATGGAATGGTTATCACTAAACAAATTGACAACCATGCTAATTGATGTGGGTATAGGTTCAATGATGATATTTATTATTTTAAATAATTCCATTATAAAATACTCTATACTCTTTTATAAAATATCATATCCTCCTCCTTTAATGAGTTGTGAGTTTGTCTTCAAGATTACAGTTAAATTTATTATTAAATTTCACCAAAGTTTAATTGAAAGAAACCAATTATACATCTATAGGAACACGATATAAGGCAGCTCCACCATCGGCCTAACTTCGCATTTTTCTTAACTTTGACGTTTTTATGTAAATGTGTTAGCTATTTGTCAATTTGATTAAATCTGTTAGCTATTCATTTAACTTACCAATCTAATTGGGATGCAGACATGGCAGCTGGGACGGCGTAACCTTACAGGAAAGATGAGAGAATTTAACTCACCAATCTAATTGGGATGCAGACAGGGCAGCTGGGATAGCATAACCTTACAGGAAAGATGAGAGAAATTTAAACAACGGCATTTTAACATATCCCCCGGATGGAAAGAGACAAACAACCACCACATTTAAACCAATAAATGGTGGATTAGTATTTGAAAAGGTGGATTAACCTTCCTGTCCATTTAGCCTGAATCTCCACCCTTTGAACAGTGTGCTAGCCTAATCTAAAAAAAGCATATGCCAAATCTATGCATCTTAGCTGCCCATCCTTAATCAAAGATAATAGGCTGAGATCGCAAAAAAGGTGCAATTATGTAACCTATCCGAAATAACTCAACATTGACAGGAATATTATACCATCTATGGAAGAAGAAAACACACGAATAATAATATTACAAACCCAAGTATAATAACATGCAATATTTATAAAGAAAAAATGAGAGAATTCGATTGTGAACCTACATATATATATGAGTCCCTAATCCAGATACAAACTTTAATAATACTTTCATGTAGGTATGGCTATGTGTGATTTAACAAAACCTCATGTCTATCGCTGGTTAAAATGAAGATTAAGAAGGAACGTGACTTCCTACCTCTGCTAGAAGTAAATGACTGCACTGTTACCACCACTTGGAACGGTACCTGCAACACAAGAAGCTGGATTTTTAATAGCAGAATACTTGGATTATGTGGAGAGTTTTGTGGTTGGCAGACGGATTTCGGTGGAGGGGGACCCGGGGAGGGGTTCTAAAATCCGGAACCCTCCACCGAAAATCACCTTCTAACTACAAAACTCTGCAGCTTCCCCACCATCCCCATCTCATGCATTCCCTGCTATCTCCGTCACATTCTCAACACCCCTTGACCCTCTCCTTGTACTACCAAATATAAACCCTAAGCCCAAAACTAGTATCAAAACTTCAGAGCTATAGTTAGTTACAATGGTGGTAAAAGATGAATGTGAAATACCTCTGGTTGAAGAAAAAGACTGAAGCATTAACGCCACTTGGATGTTACCTGTCACACAATAAACCAACTTTTTATTAACACAACTTCGATATGAGAAAGCAACAGCATGTTCATATCCCTATTGCTACTGCACAAAACTTCTTTGCTGGATTGACTAAGAAGATCGTTTTTTGATTTCATGGATGGCGGGATTAAAATGGTAAAATAATTAAACAACAGGACTCACATGAAAGATTCACAGAGCAGTTTCAGATGCCAGCGGCCTGGAGTATTGAACTGGCTCATCAGGCCATAACTAAATATTTGATACAGCGGGATGGGTGAGGCGCGTTAATGACAGCGGTGAGGAATGATTACCCCGCGCAGCCTCTGCGCCCTACATTCATTAGCAACGACGGCCCGGCAAAGAGAGTTGCTTGGATTTGACAGTAATTTTTTCGTTATCTGTCTCCCAAGAAACCAAAAGAGTATATACTTAACCATCTTTCTGAATGAGAGGAAATCGCAAGGAAATATATCAGTCATATCAACCATATCAGCTACTTTTAGCGATAATTATTCATTATTAATTTTTAATGGAACCGTCTTTTATATGCCAGTTTATACACGGAGTAAGCTAGCTATGGAGCAATCCTCCCTCCATCGGACAGTCCGATGGAGGGAGGATTGCTCCATAGCTAGCTCACTCCGTTTATACACCGCCCAGAGGACTCGGGAGTCGGGAGCGCCCGCCATTAAGGTCTCAGAGGAAACTTTGAATCACATCAACTGTCATGACCACTTGTACACGCGACTACTCAATCTGAATCTCCCTATGCAAAATTTGAATTCGTCTACAAAGCAATAAGTGGAATTGTCAAAAATAATGGAGTTGCCCATTCAATGAAGTCAAATGCTGTCGCGATGACGATCTACATCATCTTGAAAGTACTTCATAAAATCTTCATTTCCATTGGCCATCCAATCAAGTCATATCCATTAGTGTACATCGTACTCCATAAAATCTTCATTGCTTATCTTCACATGAATCACATCGGCTATGTCATTACATAAAATCTTCATTGCTAATCTTGACAGAGGCAATGTCATTACATAAAATCTTCACATGGGCGATGTCATTCCTAGAATCAAAAACCTTTCAATAACTTTCTCTGGGGATCATCTGGGGACCATGGTCTATCCTATCTGGTCAGCTGGGAATCTCTTGCACTTCCTATTGAATTTGGAGGCTGGGACATCAAGAACCTGGAATGGTTTGGTATCTCTTTAAGACTCAAGAGTTTGTGGCTTCTTCTTACTGGTACTGGGATCTGGAGCAGAATCATTGCCCATAAATACTTAAAGAACAGACCTCTGGATGCTTGGATACGTGGTCGGTCTTTTAGTATTGTTGGTACCTCATATTTTTGGAATGGTTTCCTCAGAATTATTGGGTGGATTACCTGTCAGCTGGGATGGAAGGTGGGGAATGGATTAAAAATCAGAGTGGGTATTGATCCCATTGCTGGGCAAAACTCACAGTTTTTATTATCGGAGGAGCTTAGGGAGTATCTCACTAATCTGGGTATCACTCATCTAGCACATGCACAAAATCTGGATGGCTATAGGTTGGATGGGACTGATTGGTACTCTGCCTCGGACCTACTTTTGGGTGGGAGCTGGGCTGAACAGTGGTCCTCATATGTTGCTGGACTGACTCATGGGGGTATAAGGATTGTTACTTCGGAGGACAGATTGCTTTGGATGTTTGATGAACAAAGGGGTATAGTGATAGCTAGGAAAGCCTATGATTATATAGTCACAAATTACAAAACTGTATTGGATACTGACATTATGATGAAGATTTGGCTCTTTAATCTCCCACTCAAGATCAAATGTTTTGTGTGGCTCACATGTAATAAAAAAATCAATACTTGGGATACCTTAAGGAAAAAGGATGGTATGGTCCTAATAGATGTTACCTCTGCAAGGAGGAGGCAGAATCGGTTGAACATCTTTTTGTCAGTTGTAGATTTCTGAAGGAGGTTATTGGTGGCCTAAGCTGTATTTTAAATGTGAACCTGGACTGGTGTGGCCATACCTTTCTAGAAATATTAACCTGCTGGATTGCTAGGAAGGGGTATTTACTGTATTTACCTTTCTTCATAGTCTGGAATATTTGGAAGGCAAGGAACCGATTATGTTTTGAAGATCAGGAGCCATACTTGAACAGATTGATATATATTATATATGATGATTTTTTGACCTTTAAGCCCCCTCTGTTACAAAAGCACAGGATCAGGAATATTGGGAATTTTCCTACACTTGTGTATCCTACGATCTTTTTTGATGGTGCGGCCGCAAAAGATGTGGGGGGTGCGGGATTTGTTATCTGGCTGAATGAATTTCACCTTCTTGCCTTCAAGCTCGGATGTGGCAGAAGTACCAATACTAGAGCTGAGCTCTTAGCACTTTGGGCATCACTATGGGTCGCCAAGGATATTGGGTTATCTTACCTACATATCTTTGGCGACTCCTCTGTGATTATAAAGTGGGCTAATATGGAATCCGCCCTGGATATGGTGAATCTAGAGGCCTGGTGCCACAACACTAGGATTCTCATATCCTCCTTCATGTGGGTGGATCTCAGTCATGTTTATAGGGAACATAACAGGAGGGCAGACATTTTATCAAAGGAGGGACTGCATTTGGCACCGGGACATCTCATACTTACAGAATTTTTTGGGAACGAGATTATTGGAGAAAGCTCAACACAACTCTTTTAGAATTTGCACTTTTTACTACAGAAATATCTCTCCAGTTTTGTGAGACACTTACAAGTTTTTGTGGAACATCTTTTTACTGATTACTTGAGTATCACTCCCTCCTTGGATCAGATTTTTGGGTTCCTGTTATGTTCTTTAGGAACATAGATGACTGTACTTGATTGTCTTCTTATGAGAGGGTTCTCATAGGTAGTGAACCAAAAGTGCTTCGAGTATAAGTTTTTGTGGAAAAATTATTGTGCTTTCATGTATTCACTTGTTATTTTTGGGCTGATAGGACTGTATATTTGCTGATATACACAGGTAGGACTGTTTATTATTTCTGTTGTACATGAACAGTTATTGGTCGATTTACTTGAAGATGTAAAAAGTTCCTTTGATTCAATGAATACCAAGGAATGTATTTTTTTCGACTGAAAAAAAAAAAACCTTTCAATAACATCCAAAGTAGAAGTAACCTACCATTCAACAATATCTAATGTAGAAGTAACTTACCATTATCACAGTTATTTGAACTTACCATTATCAGTTATTTGAACTTATTTGACTTATGGTTTATGAATATTGACAGGTCACAAATTAAGTAGTGACTTTAGATATTATCTTAAATTTTGAATTTTTTTTAAAATATTAACAAAATTAACCTAAGCATAAAAACTATACAATCTAGATTCATTTCATGATTATTATATATTGTTAGGGTTAAACGCATCTTGATTAAGATAAATAAGTTTTAGTTAAACCATGAATAAATAAAAGAACAACAATTTTGTTTATTAAATAGTATTTGTTTTATGTTTATATTAATTAGTTTAATGTGTATGTTATATCATAAATGGATAACTATAACTATTTGGTAATTAGTTTAATGTTTAGCTTTTGTTTAACAACCAGTCATCTCTACATGAAAAAACAATAGTCATTACACTCTAGAAAAAGAAAAAGAAAAAGATATTTGAAAAATATGTTCTCATTGTCTCAATTCCGGGTTCCTCTCCATCCTATACTTTAGCAGAAAAATATATTTTCTCATTGTCTCAATTCCTGGCTCCTCTCCATCCTATACTTCTCACTTTAGCAGCTAGGCATTTATATCTTAGAATTTTGGGGTAGAATATCATTTTATGCTTTTCTCAAATTGCATTAGAATGGGACAAGAATACTCTATGAATACTCTCTAGACCTTAAGAAAAAGATTTCCAAGTATAATTACAAAAAATGAAGGCAATATAATATGGATAACATAACTACATAGTGAGTGTGATTTAGTTTAGAGATAACCAAATTGCATGTGCATTTAAAAAAGTAAAGATAGTATAATATAGATAAACTAGTCTAGTGGAGCTTAGTTTGGGGATAGATTAATTGAGTATCAAAAGAATAAACACAATATAACATGAATAGTCTAATTACATTTTAAGAGAGTAAACATGTAATATAAATCCATTTAAAATTTTAGCACCATTGAAAATTTTATCATTCCCAAGAAACTTTATTACTTTATCATTATTAATGAGTTAGTAAGGTCAATGTCAAAAGTATGAAGAACAACAATTTGTATCAATGCACATCCATATTAAAAAAGTATGCATAATACATTTGAAAATATTTTTTTGGGTAAGGTAATGATTTGCTTTTGATTTACAATAATACCTTCATAAAAGGTCAAGTTTAGTTATGTAATCAATGTGGAGTATATAATTGTCATAGAGTGAATCCTTATATGTGTGCATGTATCTTATATTTTTATTATGACTCAGGGTTGCAATTAATTTCATTATGTTTTCAAGATAAAATCATTCTAACTCAAACTATAATGAAACACTGTACCTTTAAATTTTATACAAGTAAATAAAATTAATTCAAAATATTTGTTGATGTATGATTTATTATTTTATATTTTTTCTTTATCAATATTTAGGGCATGCCCTAGATAATCTAAATGAGTTGAAGCTATTAGGGTTCCTTGTAATTAGTTAAAAGCTATTACTATTACTCGCCATTAAAAGCTATGAAACTATAAAAATACAAAATGTCAATTTAATGACTTTTCAATGTGAGAGAGAAACTATAAAAATACATAGATGTAAAGGTGAAATCGTATTCACAATGAATCTATTTTTATCCCATTAATATGATTGTATTGATGATGATGGTTAACGTCCACTCAAACCAAATTTTGGTCTATCGGGCCTAAAGAAACGAATTAATTAGTTTGTTTTAAACTTGTATTCCTATGATTAAAGAGCTTAGAGAGAAGTGTCGCAAGCTCACTATAATTTTGACATGTTAAAAGGCTAGAAAGGTCTGTATTGCAACAAAGATTATGAAACTGAAATCTAATGTAAGTGTACGTAGGGCACTCTAAGAGGAAGTGATTTTCATCTTCAATGTTTGTATTCTTACAAAGATGGCAGATCCTTTCCACCCATGGTGTTTTAGGAACCGACCTGTTTCACTATAGAGCTCATGAGAGTTCGTTCTTATCTTGGCTATATTAATTTTTTTCTTAGAACTGGTTAAAATAAAGAGATACTTTTGATTTTTTTAAGTAGAATTGATAACTTCCTTATAAATAAATAAATATATTTATTGATATAGAATTTATTATTTTATGTTTTTTCCTTATCAATATTTAATGCTCTAGATAATCTAAATGAATTGAAGCTATGAAGCTATTGAAATGCCCCACTTAGAAGCTATTATTAATATTACTCACGATTAAAAGCTTATGAAACTATAAAAATACACAAAGTGAATTTAATCACTTTTCATTGTGAGAGTGAAACTATAAAAATACATAGATGTTCCACGTGAAATCGTCTTCACAATGAGTCTATTTTTCTCCCAATAAAGTTTAAATTACCATTATATTAATTAAGGGCTAAATTATTAATTAATATAATAATTAATAACTAAACTATGGTAAATAGAAAGATTTAAACTTTATAAGAAATCATTGTTAACCATTTGTTGCAATGTCCCTCACGAGTAACATGACTATATTGCTTTATGTGACAACATATGTAATACAACTCCTTTATGTGATTTGAGAAGTGAAAATAATAGGAAATATTTTTAACAAAAATTTATTTTGAATACTAAATACTTAATTATATTATTATTTATAATGAAATTGATGAGAACATCGTTATTTAGTCTATAATATTTAATTGAATTGTATTTTAAATGAAATAATTTATGATAAGCATATTTCTATCTAACACACAAACACAGAGTTGGTCTAGTTTGGGTGATTAAGAGGAGAATGTAATGTCCCCATTCAAATAATTGCATAGTAGGAAAATTTCATCAATCCTACTAGTTCCTTAGGTTGGGTGGAAACATTGGGAAGTTAATAAGGGAGTTAATAAATGGTGTTTAGGCATTAGAAGGAATAAATATTTATTTAATGGATTTAATTAAATGAATGTAAGTGAAAAATGAAATGGATATGGAGAATGGAGACACATGGAGACTATGGGTCCACTCAAGCTACAATCCCTATGTTAAATGGCATCTTCCTCTTGCAATCTCGAATCTATGGGAAGCCTAATGTTTTTGGATGGATTATAAGGTTAATATACTTGTCCATATACTTCATAGGTCGAATTTGGGATGAACTGTAGCTTACATGGGGAGAGAAAAAGACAAATGGGAGTTCATGGACACTTGGCTAGATTCCCCTTACATTTATGACATCTATGACACCAATGATGGATATTCTATGACAGTTATGACACAAGTCAGATCTGAAGGCTGGCATCTGACATATCTGACATGTCAGGCCTGAATAGAGCATCTTAGAGGGCGCTTACGGGAGTTGGAAAAGGACAAGAGGCTCCTACTCAAATTTGGGAGAAGAGGGAAGGTGAAGAGAGAGGCCACATGACATAGCATTAGCAGCCACACCAATTCGACTTGGATTTGGTTTATGGATGGATTTGGAACCTTAGAAGACCAATAATGTTTATAAAATGCAGGGATCGGCCATGAGAAGGCCCCTTTTGATCATTTGTGAAAATTGTTATTGTGAATAGAGAGCTAGTGGATGACTAGTTCACGCCTTAGCCAATTTCTAGGATGAAAGATTCCCATCCTAGTTGGTCTTTGGAGAGGCCACTCAGGTATTTCAAGGAGATTCAATAGGGTCATAAGTTTCAGGTGCAAGCTACAACATCTCGTGTACATATCAAGTTCATCTTGTTCTTCTTTTCATTTCAAGTTTTCTCACCATATTTCAGTTCTATGGAGTGAGGCGCACTTGGTGAGCTATTCATCTCTTTGAGGGAGCTTATGTTGCTTCCGTATTTTGTATTATGATGTAAATGCTCTTCTCTTTAAGTTCAGAAATCTCTCAAGTTGAAAGGCCAAGAAATCTCATGTATTATTGCTCAGTAATGAATAAACAGTGCCATTTCCCCACTACCTTGTTGTAAACTCTTGTAATCTTGATGGATTCGAATGGATGTGTGAACTATTGATGATTTATGAATGAATGGACTGTAATTAAAGTATATCATGGGTTTCATGTTCAGTAATTGAGAATTTGTGTCCATTGGATCAAATTTCATAGCAATTGGAGCAAACTACACCTCATTTCCCCAAGGGTCCAAAACTAGTTTTTATATCTGATTGAAAGAAGTGATAACCACCATGGGAGGTCGATTGGTTATGCATATGAGTCTTTTATAATGTCTTATACACTTCCCCTTCTTCAATTTAATAATTCGAGTGGGTTTCTGCACATTTGGGAAGCCATTTCTACCACTTACCTTGGGGGGGATTTGAGCCCAAAATTGCCAATAAAACCATCTATCTTGTTCAGAATTTAATACAAACTTGCACAAGTGATTGGAGGGCCATAATACATCCATGAAAATAATAATTAAGTTATTATATCATTCATACACCTTCTATGAATATTTGGGAGCAATTGGGCTGATTTGGAGACCAAGACACTAAAACTAGTCAAGAGCCAAAATTGTGAAAAAGTGGAAAATTGGGCATTTTGGTAAAAATATTAAAAAAGGGACATTACAAGTGGTATCAAAGCATGGCCTTGGCACCTGATGGTGTTAATAAGGATTCAAACCAATAAACCAACACCCTTAGAATCTGAATTGGAAGGTGCTCAACTTGTAGAAGAAGAACTAGAAGACAAAAATGTACCTTTGACTAAAGCTATGGCTCACGAGGGAGAAGACTACACTAAGGAGAAAATGGAGTATCTCAAACTTATAAAACCCATGTTTGAAGAAATATCCAAGGACATGACCCAACATATGGTAGACATGACCCAACAGATAGAAAAAGGATTCGAATTGATGCCCAGTCAAATGGAAAGCAAAGGGATAATAGGAGATAGTGGTAGTTCACAATCAACGGAAAAGAAGATAATGGGTGAGCACATTTTCTAATGAATAGTACCTCATAATAGACCCCATGAATTTCAAATCACACCAAGGCCTACTGCACCTAAATTTCTTATTCCCAAAGAAGAGACTAACATTCAATTTGAAATTGATACAATAACAAAAGAATGGGATAAATTGGATGAAGAGTGTAGGATAAGTATAACATTTGAGCAGTACTTCACTATGGCAAACAAACTCAAAAAGAAGGAGGACAACAATTCTCTACACCAAAACAAAGAATTGAATTGTGCCATAGGTAAAGTGCCACTTCCTACTTTTGATGGTTCATCTCAAAGTTCTGCTAACACTTTGGTGCAAAAATTGGATGTGTATTTTCAGTTGAATCCAATGGTGGAAGAAGATGCTTTAAAAATGGCTATTTTGCACTTGGATAGAGATTCCAATGAATTGTGGTTGCATGGCCTAAAAACCTTGGGTCATGATCAAGTTAAAACATATGGGGAATTTGTTGACATTGTGTTATAAAGGTTTGAGCAAAAATATCCAGAATTGTCTTTCAAAGAACTAGCACAATTGAAGCAGGTAGGGACTCCTATTGAGTATCACTTGAGTACATGTTGAAATTATGAAGATTATTAGTAAATGTGGATAATGTATCTATGGGAAGGTTAGTATTGTTGTTCACTGAAGGTTTGGCATATCCCTTAAAAGGTTTGTTCAAAGCCCACAAGCCTACTAACTTAAATGATACAATGAGCTTGACTAGAGATCTTCAAAATGTGCTTCCAAGAACAAGATTTCCTCCCAAGCCTAACTTCATATTTGAAAGAAAGCCTTGGAAAAAGGATGCATCTGATTAGAATTTTTGGCAAGGAGATACATCTAAAAATAATAAGAAAGAAGGACAAAACAGGGATGAACTTCGAAGGAAAAATTTGTTCTTCACATGCTTCCAACCATGGACACCGGGACATAAATGTGCTAAAGGAAAAGCTCAATACATAGAAGTATTTTCTAATAATGATGAGTATGAACGGGGTATGGATGAAGACGGGAACATTTTAGATCAAGAGGAGGCATATGAGACAACAGCTGAAGAAGAAAAACAAGAAGAAAATCATCCTTCACTAGACAAAGCAAGAATGGTAGTACTTTCGGCAGTGACTCACTATCACACTATTTGATGAAAGGGTGTGGTATTAGGACAAAGAGATTCAGTTTTGGTAGATGGAGGAGATACATATAATTTCATTGATGCAGAGATGGTGGAGAAAATAAAGATGCCAAGTTAACCATTCGATGGCTTCACAGTTGTCATTCCAGGTCGCAACACAATGCAATGAAACACATGGGTTTCAAAGCTGCAAGTCACCATAGGTAACTATACTTTTGTTGATAGTTTTTATTTGGTTGATGTTGCTGATACTAATGTAGTCTTGGGAGTGTAATGGATGTATTCTATAGGATAGCATTCAGTAAATTATCAAATTCCTGAAATGAAATTTCAAGATTCAATAAGTGTACTAAAGGTTGTGAGAGGGCAACACACTTACCCAAAACAGGTAGTAAATTGCAATAATATGAGACCTATATTGAGGCATGGTGATATAGAATGAGCTTCTAAATTTTATATCACCTCTCCCAAGCAAAAAATCAGAGTTGTTAAACACCCAAAGGAGATAGAGACACTTTTCCACAAATATGAAAAAGTTTTCAGAGATCTTCCACATGGTAGACCACCTGATAGGGGGGTTGAGCATAACATTGTTTTGGAGGAGGGTACTTCACCCATTTAGATAGAAAATTATAGACATACCAAGAAGTTCAGAGATGAGATTGAGAAGGGCATTCAAGAAATCTTAGAGTTGGGACTCATTAGACCAAGCTCTAGCCCTTATGCTTTTTCAGTAGTGTTGGTAAAGAAAAAAGATGGAACTTTGAGGATGTGTATAGACTTTAGAGCTTTGAACAAGAAGACCATAAAGAATAGATATCATATTCCTAGGATTGTTGAGCTCATGGATGCGCTATTTGGAGCTAATTACTTTTCCAAAATTGACCTTATATCTGGTTATCACCAAATTCGGATGAAGGAGGAAGATGTGCAAAAGACTGTTTTTCGATGTCATTATGGTCACTTTGAGTTTCTTGTTATGCCATTTGGGTTAACTAGTGCTCCAGCTACATTTAAAGCATGTAGGAATAGAACTTTTGCAAGCATCTTAGAAGGTTTGTTTTAGTCTTCTTTGATGATATATCGTTTACAGTAAAACATGGGAAGAACACTTGCAACACCTAGAGATTGTGTTGAAAACACTGCAAGAACAATCTTCGTATGCTAATATGTCTAAATGTGAATTTGGGATGAAAGAACTATTATATATTGGGCACATTGTTGGGAAAGATGGAGTGAAAGTGCACATTGAAAAGATCAGGGTTATCTTAGAATGACCATCACCAAAAAACATCACAGAATTAAGAGGCTTCATTGGAATATGTACATACTATAGGAAGTTTGTGAAAGGGATCTCTCCTTTCATAGAATTATATGGTTATGATGCACTTACATTTGCTGATATGGTATTTGGTGATAGTAGAGCTCCAAAAGATAAATATTGGGTGGAAGAAATCCAAGAAATTTTAAAGCTTTTAAAAGGCAATTTGCAGCTTGCCCAAAATCAGTAAAAACAATATGCAAATAAACATGGAGAGGAAAGGACATTTCAAGTTAATGATTTAGTGTATTTGAGGTTGCATCCATAAAAATAAACATCTCTCAAAAGGAATGGAGCATAAAAGCTAAAGCCAAGATACTATGGGCCCTACAAGGTAATCCAGAAGATTGGAGAAGTAGCATATGAGTTGGAACTTCTGGAAGGGAGTAAAATTCATAATGTATTTCATGTTTCTTGTCTCAAGAAAGCTATTGGTCATCAAATTTTCATTTCATATACACTCCCTCCTTTGGATGATTAAGGAAAACTCACACTTATTCCAGAAAAGGGAGAGAATATTGAGGAGCAGAACAATCAAAGAATACTTGGTGCAATGGAAGGATCTACCAAGTGAAGATGCCACATGGGAAGAGGAGAGTATTTTGTAGCATCCAAATCTGAAATTGCTTGAGGACAAGCAATATTGAGTGGGGAGGACTATGATGTCCCCATTCAAATAATTGCATAGTAGGAAAATTCCATTAATCCTACTAGTTCCCTAGGTTGGGTGGAAACATTAGGAAGTTAATAAGAGAGCTAATAAATGGTGTTTATACATTAAAAGGAATACATATTTATTTAATGGAGTTAATTTAATGAATGCAAGTGAAAAATTCAATGGATATGGAGAATGGAGACACATGGAGACTATGGGGCCCACTCAAGCTAGAATTCCTATGTTAAATGGCATCCTCCTCTTGCAATCTTGAATCTATGGGAAGCCTAATGTTTTTGGATGGATTATAAGGTTAATATACTTGTCCATATACTTCATAGGTTGAATTTGGGATGAATTGTAACTAAAATGGGGATAAAAAGAGCCAAATGGGAGTTTCATGGACACTTGGCTAGATTCCCCTTACATTTATGACATCTATGACACCAATGATGGAGATTCTATGATAGTTATGAAACAAGTCAGATATGAGGGCTGACATCTAACATATCTGACATGTCATGCCTGAATAAAGAGTCTTATAGGGTGCTCATGGGAGTTCGAGAAGGCCAAGAGGCTCCTACTTGAATTTGGGAGAAGAGGGAAGGTGAAGAGAGAGAGGCCACATGGCATAGCATGATTAGCCACACCACTTAGACTTGGATTTGGAACCTTAGAAGAACAATAATGTTTATAAAATGCAAGGATCATCCATGAGAAGGCCCTTTTTGATCATTTGTGAAAATTGTTATTGTGAAGTGTTGAAATATTGTAACTTCGAAGAATATTCTTTATGTATCTTTTGTGGTCCCCGATGGTCCAACCGGGAGAACCACTTGTATTACAGTGTACCCCGATGCTCCTAATCGGAAGAAATAATAAGAGTCATGAGGTAGTCCCCTCTAATTGTAAAGGTGGGTCATCAGCACCCCAGTGTGGTTACTTGAGCCTACATGTGTAACTCGAGCCTACATGAGTTAACTTAAGCCGACATGTTAATTGAGTAAACTTTAAGTAAACGGATGAATATAAATAGAGGTGTAGTGCTCCTCATTTGAGACACACACACTCACTTGGAATAGCGCACTTATGGAGGAGAGAAGTTGCTGGAGAAGGAGGAGAATCAGGTTTTTGATCTCCTTGTTGGTTTTACCTTTTTCCCTTTTTGGGGCATCTATATTGAGGAAGATTTTGCTGGGTTTTTCCCTTTAGGGTTTTCCCAGGATAAATCTGTGTTGTTCTTGTGATACTGTTTCTTTCAGTGATCCTATTTTATATGCTTTTATTATGAAAAATGAAATGATATACTGATGTCTTAGCTAACCATATGAAAATTTAACATGGTATCAGAGCTAACCTGAATAGGGCAGCTTTCACAAGTTACAGAAGCTAGGGATTCTTATTTTTTGGTTCTCTCTCCACAATCAATCAGCAAAAGAAGGCTAGGTTGACTCTCCTTTGAAGGGTGCATCGTTCTGTTGAAGCGGAATTCGATTCCGAGCATTTTCAATTTTCGATGTGAAAATTAAGGCTTTCTACAGAAGAGGAATTTCTGAGTGAGACCAGCATAGGATTGTTCTCCTCATCAAAACCGAAGTTTAGAGACCTGGATCAATAATTTTGGTTGGGTGAATCTCCGAGAAAGTCAAACCCTAGTTTGACCCCGAGCTAGAAAAACCCTAAATACTAAAACTGCTACGTTTTGGCACATTCGCTATATTCCGAGATTGGCGAAGGATCAGGAGCTGAAAATTTCATGGGATGAAGATAAAATCTTGATGAAAACTGTGTCCAAAATTCATCTTCATATTCATTGTATTCCAGGATATATGTTCTCTCCAAGTTAGGGTTCCATCCTCTTCCAGAATTCATCCCTAAAAAGGACACCTAGGGAGAATTTCAATATCTTGGGCTAAAGAGGTCCAAATGGAATTCCTGAAAATGTTCCAGAAATTTCATGGACTGTAATTTCGGTGGTCCAAATTTCAGACTCAGAAGATGAACCAGTGACACGTGGCATGCCGTACAACTTCGTTGTTCTGAACAGTCCTGTAACAGGTCACCTTGGGAAAAGGATCATAAATCCCAAATGGTGAAACCAATTCTGATGAACTCTATGGTGGTGGATCAGGGACATGTGAGGTTACCTTAGTACAAAATTTCAGACATAGAGGACCAGAAATTTCGGAGATATCACAGAAACAGTAACAGGCATTTTTGCAGAAGAAATTGGGAAATTAGGGCTTCCTGTTCCGGGAGCTTCCCTCCACTGTTTTCAGAAATGGAGTACATTGGACAGCTCCATTTGAAGAGATCTATCTGTCTAGCCAATCAGATCTGAAAGATTCCAAGTTTTTGAAATTAGGGTTTCTGTGACAAACCCTAGATCAGTCAGCTCTGGAACCAGGACGGACACCTCAAATCGGTAAGATCTAATCCTTTGCTATGTTCATTTGAGGTTCTCTTTTCAAAGTAATCTATGACATCAGCTTGATGATAAGCTTGGTGAATTTGAAAACTTCCAAGCCTAGAAGTATATGATCTCTCTGAAGAAAATGGATTGGACACCTACATGAGCATAGAGGTTCCAGTTTCAGAGGGAGATGAGGCTAGAAGCCTTTCTCAAGAAGAACTTGGTCAAATCCCAGAAGATCATTGATGATTCAGTTACGAATCAACTTGTACTACAAGTGTCTTCCCTAAAGACATTGATGAGGGTTGATTTCTTGACCAAGCTATTTGAAGGGAAGAACATAGATCAGAATATGACCTTAAGAAACCAGCTGAAGAATGTGAAGATCCAGAATGCAGAGACCATGCAGTCATAAGGATATCTCAAATCAAAGAACAACTTCAAGCGGGGATAGAAGAAGTGAAGAATGCAGAAGTGGTGATGGCCACCTTGAATGGCCTCCCTGGATCATAGAATTCATTCATTTAAGAAATGTGTTCCAGAAGGAAGTGATTACTTTCAGCAGACTTTGGGAAGAAGAAGAAGCTCGTCTCTGAAGATCAAGCTCTCATCTTCCAAAGAAGATTCCTCAATCAATGAGAAATATGAAGATCTCAACTCTTGAAGAACTTCTTATCCACCTTAGCATTTGGATAAGAAACAATGCTAAAGAAGACGATGAAGCTGAAGACTCAAGAAGGAATATACCCATGAAACAAATAAAGATAAGTATTCAATTGTCATTTCATAATATTGTTTTGTTATACATTTGATTATATTCAGTGATGTGTTATGCATGATAGATTGTTTGCATTAATGACTATATACTACTAATATGCATGTGATGGGTAAGTAGCTCATGGTGCTATACAACTCTCCATTGTTACTTATCAAACCTTTTTGCTGACATATTGGATTAGTGCACAATCTCAATAATGTCATGGTGGAAATGGAAGGCGTCTAGAAAGTTTATGTGAGATATGGATGAATATTGTACTGACTAAAAAATTGTATGATGCATAAGCATTTGTCGTTGTGCATATGTTTTATGAAATAATTCTAACCATGCAACTGGTGCATTTGAATTGCAGGAAAGGTCATGAACAACCTCCTACAAGAAAAGAAGGATGAGACTTGTTCCACTCCAATAAACATG